>JANKOE010000204.1:19888327-19901114 GCA_026284465.1 Erythroxylum citrifolium
CCTACACAAATCACTTCACCTTCATAGCACAATAATTTCAATTTAACAAGAAAATCATTGCTGGAATTTTCTAAAGAAGGTAAAACATGAACTTTATTCCATATAACCTTACCCAAACTTAGCCTATGCCATTCCTCACACATAACCATAAAAACCCCTCTCAAATTAATCAAGAATTTTTGAAAATCCCAAACTTTAAACACACACACAAATCTGATTTTTCTTAAACTTCTATCACCTATCTTCTTTACTTACCATCCTACCTAAACACTCTTCAAACCACCTTCATTAACCACATTAAACACAAAAGCCCTAATTTTTCAAGAGATAATCAATGCTGGAAAATTTTTAGAAAAAGGATAACATGCAATTGCTTTCATATAACGCATCAAACCACCCTAGTAAAGCATGAAAGACAAGAACTCTAACAATCAAACATAAATTTCTAAATTTCTAAATTCTAGGCCATACACGCATGCTGAATTTTTAACTAAACCTCCATCATTCTTCTTCTTTTCTTTTTCCTTCACCAACACCCTTCAAATCACCATATTAACCAAGAAAAGGAAAAATCCTAACAAAAACACTAAGGAAATTTCGAAAACCCTAATCCATACAAATCTGATTTTTCAACCTCCATTAACCCTTCTTCTTTTTTCATTAATCATCTTCCAATCTCCATGCTTAAGCAAGAAAGGCAAGAACTATAACAATAAACCATGAAAAATTCGAAACCCTAACCTTAGGATGAAACCCACGAAAATCTGTTTTGTAATACACCCACGAAATCTCTTCCTTTCCACTTGCTTCTTGCTTATAACTCTTCAATCTTCCTCTCTAAAGCATAAAACCCAAGCTTTTCTTCTTCTCTTCTTCCTCTTCCTTTGGCCGAATGACTTCTCCATCTTCTCTTCTTTGTTATTTTCGAACTCTCTTTGGTGTTGGAGTTTCGGTGGTTCTAGAATAAGCCTTAGGGAAACACAAGATTCTAACTTAAAAGCTGTAGCTAAACGTTGTAGTTTTGTTTTGCCCTCTTCCTTTGCAATTTTCGATAGTCTTCTATTTCAAGCCTTAGGAAACTTTTGTTTTAAAACCTAACACATCATGGGCTTCCTCTCTTAATACATGCACATCACCCTTTCTTCTTTAATCTTGTTTTCCTTTCACTCTCATTTACACATACACGACACACACATCTCTTCTTCCCTTTGTTTTAATGCTTTCTCTTTTTTTTCCCACATGCTCAATTACTTATCACTTATCACTTAAATGGGCCTAGCCCAAAAGCCATCTATCCCTCCTTACAACTTAACATTTGTGGGCTGAAAATTTGCGGGCTTCTCCTTGCAATCCACCATGTAAACTCTTCCTTTTTCATTTAGTTTAACCTAATGGACCCTAGCCCAATTCTTCCATTCTTCTTCATTTAATGTTTCTTTACACTTCATTTTCATTTAATTGCACATAACATGGACCCAAGCCCAATTTATTTACCTTAAGCCTTAAAACCTGAAAAACAAATATACAAAACATCCCAATTTATCCTATCACCATCTTATGAACAATTTAGCATATAATTCTAATTTAACTAAAACTCTTTCCTTCTTCATTCATTCTCTTTTAATTGCTAATGGACCTTAACAACATATATAATCTTCCTAATTGCTCTTTCAATTCAACGTATTCCTTTTCAAATTCAAACAGCTTATAAAGCTCTAATTTAAGCTATACCCTCCATTTAATCCATAACTTAAATTCATAGGACCCTCAATTCATATAATTTCTTTTTAATACTAACAATACATCACAAAAGAATAATCTCTCACCAAATCGAAATTCACTAAATCCCTTCATTAAAATAATCATAACCAACCAAAATTCAAAATAATCAAACTAAAACCTCAAAATAATTTAAACATGCTTAATGCGAATCGGGGCCCAACACAATTGGCAAGGTACCTTAACGATCCCTTTCAGCCCTTCCTGTGGTATTCGGCAAGGGGACCCGCTATCGGCGTACTTATTTGTGTTATGTATGGAGAGGCTTGGTCAACTTATTCTCTAAGAAATAGGGCAAAGGAATTGGAAGTTGGTCAAACTGAGTCCTATCGGACCCCCATATCCCATCTTTTCTTTGGGATGATCTCGTGTTGTTTACAGAAGCCGAGGACTCTCAAACCTAAGTTATTGGTCGAATTTTGAAGACGTTTTGTCAAGCCTCCGATCAGAAAGTGAATCATGCTAAAACCTGAATTTTTTCTCCAAGAATGTCTCTCCCGCGACTGCCAGGCGCCTTAGTCGATCGTTAAGCATCCAAAGTTCCTAAAATCTGGGCAAGTATCTCGGGGTTCCTTTGATTCACAAGCGTACTTCGCGACATACCTATCATTACATCATTGAGAACTCCCAGAAGAAACTTACAGGATGGAGGGCCAAAGTGTTGTCCCAGGCAGGGCGGGTTACGTTAATCCATTCGGTGATGTCGGCTCTCCCCATTTACACAATGCAAATTATGTGCCTACCGAGACAACTCTACGACGATTTGGAATACCTTATGAGAGACTTCCTTTGGGGATCTACGGAGGCCCATCGGAAAACGCACCTGGTTAATTGGGAAGTAGTATGTAAGCCCAAAAACCAAGGAGGTTTCGGGCTCAAATGTATCCGCGTTTCCAATGATACCTTACTTTCCAAACTCGACTGGGCGTTGCTCACTCAACCCGATGCTTGGTGGGTTCGTATCCTCCACGCTAAATATCACTTCGGCCATGGTACCATTCCCTCTTCCATCGACAGGTCTCGGGCTTCAGTCACTTGGTGAAGTATTTCAACCACCTGGCATTATGTTCGCCAAGGTCTCAAATGGAAGTTTGGCAATGGAAGGTGTATCCACTTTTGGTTGGATAACTACATCCATACTTGGGGACTGCTCTGTCTAGTGGCCAACGCCACTATTCCCACTTCCCTTCTACATGCTATAGTGGCGGATTTAACGAATGAAGTCGGTCAGTGGCGATGACACCTAATCCAACGCTATCTTCCTTTCTCGGTGTGTATGGAGCTTGCAGAGATACAGCCTGCTGTAAAGAGTCCAGAGGAGGATTGCCTGATCTGGGGCCTTACACCTCATGGACGATTTACCGTAGCATCTGCTTATGAGCTTATTGGAGGTGGACGCACGGAGGATCCTACTAGCCTGTGGACTTTGATTTGGAAATGGACGGGGCCGTAAACGGATTCGCGCTTTCTTGTGGCTTCTCACTAAGGATAAACTGCTGACGAACTAGCAGCGAGTGGCTCGTCGGCTTACATCGAATAGTAGTTGCCAAACCTGTGGCCAAGTCGAGTCCATTTTGCATGCTATCTGAGATTGCCCGCGAGCAACAACCTTTTGGCATCAACTTGCACCAGAAGTTGTGGATCCCAACTTTTTCCACGGGGATCTGGTCCGATGGGTGACTTAAAACCTTTGTACCCCTATACAAGTGAATCAGGTGGACTGGGCCACTATTTATGGTGTGGCCTATTGGTTCCTGTGGCAGTGGCGAAATCGTAGCTTGTTTGACACCACGTTTATCTGGCCGAAAGAGAGGTCTCGAGCCGTTATGGAGTATGTGGCTTGGATAGGTAGAGCACGATCTGTGGAAAGCTGCATTTTGACGAATCCAAGTATTCCCCCAGGTACTTTCATCGGATGGACGAAACCGCCCGATTCTTGGGCCAAAGTTAATTCGGATGGAGCAGTTCGGCACTGCTCGAATCTGGCCACTGCAGGGGGTTTAATTAAGGACTGTCAAGGGCGGTGGTGCGGTGGTTTTCTACACCGCATTGGCAGCGGTTCTTTTGTTATAGCCGAATTATGGGGAGTCTATTCGGGCCTAAATCTCGCATGGACGTTGGGGTATCGCCGCGTGATCGTTGAAGTTGATTCCCTCGAGGTAATAAACATTATCTCCTCGTCAAATTTAGTTTTAACTGACGATGTCTTTTTAGTGGCAGGTACCCGTGGCCTACTACACTGAACCTGAAAAGTGTAGCTACAACACGTGAGTCGAGAAGGGAACCAGTGTGCCAATCGACTCGCCTCTATTGCGAAGATGGCCAGTCCAGGCATTCATATGCTTAACGAGCCTCTGATGACGATTTTGGAGTTACTTCACCGGGACCAACGAGGCATCCAGTATCGCCGAACTTTGCGTTAGCTCGGATAGTTTTTGTTTGATTTATTTCTATTTCCATTGTAGCAAAAAGAAAAAATTTCTTCACAGTATCAAACATAGATCCAAGTTCTCTAGAAACTCCGTCTGACCCTCCAGAAAGTGGAGTTTTTGCTCCTCTTCGTCATCGTCACCATAGAGCAAACAACCCTTTGTTTTTTGGAAAGTTGATACATTATAGCTCCAGCACTATTAGAAGATGAAACATTCGTTTGATCGAGAGAGAATTAAGCGAAGCAGAACCCAACATTGCCTCCAAACCCTGCCTATAGCTTTGTTACTGGAAGCAGTAGATTTATCTGGTTAAAGACCTTTACTGATTTGCAAGGGGACATAAGATCTGTTGAGCTCTTGAAGCCAAAAGAATTTCTCGTTTACTGGTTTTTCATCAACAGTAGATCTCGACTCATGACAAAAATCTCACAGCAGAACCATCTACACACTTCTACTTTTAACAGGACGTGAAGTACATCCAGCTTCAAATTTTGAACTTCCAGATCTAGGGGGTGTGGGATTTCATTACTGCTTTGATAGAACTTAGAAGCCTTTTGAGATTTTTATCAATGCATTAGTTGGTTCAATCAGATGGTAGTTGTAGTATGCAAACCATACATCAGGACTAAAATAGGCGTAGTTGGAATTTAGCCCTTAATCCCATTGTGAAAATTTTGTTTTTCCGAAATCCTCTAAATATTTTTATTTTTTAATTTAATGATTTGACACACTTAATTATTTTTTGTAACAAATTAAATATTTTTATTATAATTTACCCTTAAATTAAGTTTTTTTTATTACAAAAGGAAACTACAAAATTAAATTAAAGCTCTCGGGTACACGGCGCCTTGCACATCCCGACGGAGAAGCTCCTGGACTCCAAAAGGGGGCTCTGGCAGGATATAAAGGCCCGGGCTGCGAACGCTTGCGAGGCGAGCAAGACCATCCGTACATTGATTTCCTTCCCTGAAAACGTGCTGGATCTGTACCGACCACTTCCGCTGCAACATCTGTTGGATACCTTTTTTTTTAGGAAAGCGATTAAGAAAAATAGGATTTAAGCTCCAAGTAAAACAAACAGTTTGGTGACCCCTAAAAAAAGGGGGTATTTTCGTCGATTTTGTAACGCCTTGGCGGCATGGCCGAGTGGTAAGGCGGGGGATTGCAAATCCTTTTTCCCTAGTTCAAATCCGCTCATGGAAAAAGATTTTCCGCATCACACACTAATATATTTTTAAGACCTAATTAGATTGGAAAATCATTCAAATTCGAATTAAGAACGGAAGCTCGTAGCCTGTTTGTTTCCCTATAATTAGAGCTGTAGGGCTCTATCCATTTATTCCACTCGACCCAAGCTTAAATTTCTTTTTTAATATTGTTGAAGGTTGGGGGGCGATCAAATCTCGATTGATAAGACATGCTGTTTTCTCCGTTCATTTCTTTCAGGATCAGTCGTGCCCAAAACAGAAACCTCAATGATTATCACGACTGTTGGCCATTTTTCAAGTCTTCAGCGAAAGATACCCCAAGTTCTTGAAGCGAAAGTCAAATTGGCTTTTTGATTCTCTCAGTAATCTGGGCGAGGGTAGGAGTCCAGGACACAACAATTACAATTCTATACTTAGTTTTTTTTTTTTGAAACCTATACTTAGTTAAATAGCTATGGTTGTGAAAGTTGCATCTTCTTCCATCCTTGTACCCTTCTCGCTGATGTTCACAACCTTTCTGGCGACGGGTGAATCCCAGGACTCCCACTACCACTCCCGCTCTGACTACGATTTGTGTTCTCCGTTCAAGTGTGGTAACATCACCTTCTCCTTTCCTTTCTCCTCCTGGACATCCTCTTTTGCTGGCCCTTTACTTTGCGGCCTCCCTGGCTACCAGGTTATATGCGACAACTCGTCCGCCCTTCCCGCAGGCCTTATTTTCTCCGGCAGGCCATACAAGGTCAAGAATTTCTACCCACCAACTCCGTCAGAACCATCTACCACACTGGTCGTGGTGGACATCGAACTGGTCAGGGATCTTAGTGCTGGCTCATGTAACTATTTACCTAATTTTACAATTTCCACCACAGATTTTACATCTCCAAACCTACCTCTCGGACTGTATAACCTGACTTTGTTCAAGTGTCCGACAGAGGCTGACTTTTCCTCTCTTGCTAATAAGGTGGTCAGAAACTATTCATGTGACGATGGGAAGAAGATATATGTCTGGTTAAGCGGAAATCAAACTGATCCGCCTGGAACTATTTCAACTCCAACTGGGTGTAACTTGATCATGGTTCCTGTGTCTAGTGCAGGAGATCGGTTCAGGTTCAATAATAGTTCCGTCGAACTTGTAGACGTGCTAAGTGATGGATTTCCATTGAGCTGGCCTGAATTTACAGAGTGTAGTAGCTGTGATGCGACCGGTGGACGATGTGGATACGATGCCAGCTTACATAGGATTGTTTGCTTCTACAAGTAAGTTCCCTTCTGAGAATACCAATCTCCAAGAATAGTATGTGGTTTCTTTTTGTTCCACGCTATCGGGTAGCATCAGGCGATAAACTTATAATACTTGGGTACTTACTACTTTTCAGTCTGACCATCTTGTCTACCTCCGAAGTGGCACGGACATTTTTTGTTCGTTTGGCAATCAAAAGCCATCTCTTTTTCTTAAAAAAAAGATTCTTACAGGTATCTAGTTCATTAAATGCCATAAGTTCCTAGACTTGTCCCAGTCCCAGTCCCAGTACCTGTCCCTGTCCCTGTCCCAGACCAAAACAAAAAAATAAAAATAAAAGTCATAAAAAATCCCCTGCTGATCAGTAAATTCTCACAAAAATTATGAAAATTCACGGAATATTATATTCAATTTGGAAATGGTCAAACGTTGCTTTCCCGAGTATATAATCAAATAGTTTTATCAATCATAGCAGATAAATAATAGTTTATGCACTGATCCTACAGGCAGCCACGTTCTAAAAAGCAAAGCCGGGGTCCAGCCCTCATCTTCGGTATGTAAGCTTCGTCACATCTATATAAAAGAAGGCATTGATCTTCAGTTTTCTTTTATAATTTTTGCTTAGACATGTTAGTTTAATTGCTCCCAGTGATTCAGTAATGGTAATTATTCCGATTCAATTGTTAATTGTTTTGTTTTATTCAGACGTAAGTTATAGTTGTGAAAGCAGTTCCTTTGTATACTTGCTGATCGGGCTTTAGATAATCTGCAGGTATTACAGGAAGCTGTTCATTTGTCCTGATTATTGTTCTACTACTAGCTTTCAGAAGAAGAATTTTAGTGACCATCAAGAGAACCCAGAGTACTGATGACCTTGGCCTAAATCGTGAGGAGTTCATCAGTACCATGAGATCTACATTAGTGACTAGCTATTCATATAGCGATATTAAGAAGATGACAAACAGCTTCAAAGAAAAACTAGGCCAAGGAGGCTATGGCAGCGTCTACAAGGGGAAGCTGTCAGATGGCCGCCCAGTTGCTGTCAAATTACTGGACAAAACGAGCAATATTGGCCGTGATTTTATTAATGAAGTTGCCACTATTGGTAGGATACACCATGTTCATGTCATAAATTTGTTGGGTTTTAGCTGGAATGGCTCAAAACAAGCTCTTGTTTATGAGTACATGCTTCATGGGTCGCTAGGTGACTTGTTATCTGATGAGCAGATGAGGCTTTCACTGGGAGTGGCAAGGTTGTTGGAGATTGCGTTAGGAATAGCTCATGGAATAGAGTACTTGCACAATGGTTGCGAGGCACGAATATTGCACCTGGACATAAAGCCTCAAAATGTTCTGCTTGATCATAACTTGAATCCCAAAATCTCGGATTTTGGGTTGGCAAAAGTATATTCAAGAAGTAGAAGCGCTGTTACCATGACAGCTGCAAGAGGGACCGTTGGTTACATCGCACCTGAGGTCTTCATGAGAAACCTTGGGGGAATGCTTCTCATAAGTCTGATGTTTATAGCTATGGCATGTTGTTGTTGGAGATTGCTGAAGGCAGGAAAAACAAAAGCATTAATTTTCAAAGAAGCACTTCGAGTGAAGCTTACTTCCCGGATGGGATCTATGAGAAACTCACTGAACACAGAGAAGTAATCGAAGAAGATACTTGCACTCTAAGGAAGATGGTAATGGTAGGTCTGTGGTGCATCCAAATAAGCCCTAAAGACCGTCCCTCGATGACAAGAGTTGTGGATATGCTATCTGGGAACCTAGACGCCATTGAAATTCCTCCAAAGCCTTCTTTCCTTTCTGCTCCCAACATGCAACAAGAGATTGCTAGTGATGCCGGTAGTGCCTTGCCTCTTACATCAGATAGCCATTGAATTCAGACTTGACAATATTCCAAACAAATGAAGAGACAAGGGCTTTCCAGTGCTCAACTTCAATGGTTACTACGCATCCAAAAATTCTTCCGGGGAGGGAGGGTCAGATTCTTATTGGTGAAGACATTTAATTAATGTATTCGCCAAATGCTAGTCTGTTCAATATTTGATTCTAACAAAGTCGTGAGGATGATTCCGAATCACCCATCGATATCAGTTTCGTTCTAATATTAGACAACAAAACTCTAATTTTTAAAGTTTCTAAATTGAGTTTTGATCCATGAAAGTAACAAACTGGAGGAGAGGAGACAGAGGCATGACAGAGAAAGCCAGAGGAGGAGACATACGTTCATCTTCTTCTGGAATTTTGAGTATTAGAGATGCCACAATAATTTTTATCGCCAAATTGAGTATGGATTTACGGTAACAATGGAGCAGCTGTTGAATCCTTTGATGCAACATAGGAGACCCTGCTAGTGTTCAGAAATGATGGAGAAAGATGAATACCAGCAGAGAGACAATGAACAACTAAGAAAGGGACAGAAAAAAATGGACATGAGAGACACGATGAATGAACTGGGAGACCAAGAACAACCATGAGCAAATGATTGAGATAAGCAGAAATAAGAAAGAAAAAAAAGGGTGCAAAAATGAACTAGAAAACAACACAGAGAGGAGCACGACGGCAAATAGAAGAGCAAGAAAAGAAAGATATGTTTGATAATTTTGACTTTTCTCGTAAAGTTAGGAAACATTTAAATGCATTTTTCAGTTTTTCAATAATTTGATTTGTATAAAGATAATAAAGTGGCTCAATAAATGATCTAAGTTAATAGGTTAAAGTTCAGGAGAAAAATGGATCCAGATCAGTGTGGATCAAACCCATATCGAACCTATAATGCGGAAGCCCGATATGGAAGTTATATATAAAGGATAAAATGTCCTGCAGTTGCTCATATCATTCATAAGCCAAGGTTTGATGCCAACTGCCCCACTTGCCTTTCAAGGCTTTGGATGTCAGACCTTGTCTCTTGCTGAAAAGATTTATAGTCCTGTTAAAAAGACGTGAAATTTTGCTGCATGGATAAAGTGTTAGCTGTCATAGTTTTCATCATATCCATAACTTCATTCAAAGAAGGGTTAGATGAAGAAGAAGTGTTAGAAGGTGGCGGCATAGTTCTGGAAAGATTCGGCTCAAGTTGAAAACCAGGGGGATTGGGTGCTCTTGCTCTATTTTGCATGGGTGGTTACTGAGGATTCCTATAGCGAAGGTTAGGGTGATCTCTTCATTCTGGATTGTAAGTCTGAGAGTAGAGATCATATTTTCTCTGTGGGTTAGCATTAAAAATACAACCAACTGCATTCACATGGTCATTAGCATCATCTTGCATAGTAGGACATGTATTAACATTATGACCATGCATGGAATAAATAGAACAAATAATAGCTTGCATATCACCACTCATGAAAGATCGCATCATAGAAGTAAGCTCATTAACCTTGTTTTCTAATTTAGAAACACTTACCTCATTCACGCATCTATGATCAGCTCGGGTGCCAAATTGCTTAGAATTCGCAGCCATATAAGAGATCAAGTGCCGAGATGCTTCGGGTGTTTTGTTCACCAATGCCCCACCACTAGCTGCATCAATAATACTCCTATAAATTATATAAAATGTGTCATACCCTTAATGAAATGTATGTTTCTTCTTACATTGTCGAACCTGTTACTTATAAGAGACCTCTGATAAAGTAAACGTCATACATATGGTGGTGTAAATGCCTGGGCCACATTTCTAGGGAGAGGGTTGAGAGATTGGTAAAGGATAACATTCTCCCAACTCTGGACTTCGGTGATCTGGAAATATATGTCGACTGCTGTAGAGGTAAGTTGACCAAGATAAAGAAGAAGGGGTCAACTCGTGCTTCCGGTTTGTTAGAATTCATACATACAGACATTAGTGAACCCTATAATGCAATGCTAGATATTTTATGACGTTTATAGATGATTTTTTCCGCTACGGTTATGTGTTCTTACTTAAAGAAAAGTCTGAAGTTCTCGATAAATTCAAGGTCTCCAAGATTAAGGTAGAGAACCAGTTAGGAAAATCAATAAAGATTGTCATATCTAATTAAGGAGGGGAATACTATGACAGACATGGGTTTGTAGGACAAGAAAAGGGTTCGTTTGCTAGGTATTTAGAATCGGTTGAAATAATGACTCAGTTCACTATGCCGGGTAGTCCTGAGCAATATGGTGTGGCCAAAAGATGCAATCACACCCTAGAGGACATGATGAAGTCGATGCAAAGCAGGACTAACCTACCCGAATACCTTTGGGGTGAAGCCATTAAGATGACATTATATATATTGAATAGAGTTCCAAGTAAGTTAGTGCCTAAAACGCCTAAGTCAGTGCCCAAAACGCCTCTTGAACTTTGGGTTGGTAAGAAACCAAGCCTTGCACACATTTGTGTATAGGGCTGCCCTGCAGAGATAAGGTAGTATAATCCTTATGAAGGAAAGCTATAACCTCTTTCCACTCGTTGCTATCTAGTAGGATATCCTGACCACTCTAAAGGCTACAAATTTTACTGTAGAGAAGGAGGGGCTAGAATAGTGGAATCATAGACGACTAAGTTTTTGGAATACAATGTCCATGATGAGCGTGGACCCTCTCGACCTTCAGCAGATAGCAGGAATATACTACAATCATTTCGTATCCGCCACTCATACAGTTAGGTTCAGTGGATCAAGGTCTGAGTACTATGCCTGTGTAAGAACATAAACCTATACCTATTCAGACAGAGGTTCCTGGGCTATAAGAACCTATGCAGTTACGCAGATCCACTAAAGAGAGGTGACCTGCTATCTCATCAGATTACATAGTCTATTTAGGTGAGCAAGACTATGATATAGGACATATTATGGATCTAGTTCCTTTTACAGAAGTCGTTTCTTGACTCATGTAGATTTGTGGTAGGAAGCGATAAAGGATTAGATGCAATCCATGAGGCACAATAAGGTATGAAAGCTGGTTAATTTGCCTCAACAATGAAGACCTGTCAATTGCAAGTGGCTATTTAAGACCAAGAAGGACATACTGGGTCATGTTGAGCGGTTTAAGGCATAATTAGTTACCAGGGGATTCACCTAGAGAGAAAAAATTGACTTTAATGTTACCTTCTCTCTTATATCCTTGAAGGATGCATTTAGAGATTATGGCAGCAGTAGTCCATTATGATATGGAGCTACATCAGATGGATGTCGCTTTCTTGAATGGTGACCTTTATGAGGAGGTCTTGATATGATTAAATTATCTTATATTATCTTATGTATTTCTATGTGATTTCAATCCTATTTTTAAGATAAAATGCTTAATTTGTGTTCAATTTGTGTTGACTACTAGGTTGGATATGATGATATATTTGAGACTAAAAAGAGAAGATGTTCAAAGCAAATTGGAGCACATTTGTTAAAAAAAACAAAAAGCTTGGTGGCTGCACTGCGTTTAACGCAGCAACGCATGCGTTGACGCAGTGTTCACACTACAACGCTGCGTTTAGGCAGCTTACGTAGGAGACAAGCAGAAGGGCAGGAGCGAGGCTTTAAAGGAGAGCAGTAAAATTAAATGGTCTCGTCAATGAACAGTGGCGACAGAAAGACATAAAAGAAGCACAGTAGAGGGACGCATAGCAGAACAGTGAGGAACAATAGTGCGGGGGGACTTTTGTGCGTGAACAGTGGAGAATAATAAAGCCCCCCCATCTTATTCGTCAAATCAACGCTACAGTGGGCAAGATAGCAGTGGAGGTTGTAGTAAAATTGAAGGGAGTTTTGGCTAGGGATTAAAATGGGGATTGAAGCATTTTTTTGAGAAAGACCTATGAAAGGCTAGACGTCCCGACGCTAGTTCGGAGGTAAGATCAACGCCGACGACTCGAGTTAAGTATTTTTTTTATTATTTTGTTGTTTCTTTCTCTCATTAGGAATTGATTGTGTTATCCTATATTAATTGATTTGGGTATTGTGTATGGATAATCAGATTTTCGTTATTATTCAGTTATTTGTGTATGAACCCGTTGGGTATTGTGAATTGATGATTTTAATGCATTCATTGAATCGTTAATTACAAACCCATTGCTAGAATTTCGATATAATTCGTAATTGTTATGTTGAAATTCATGTGTAGTGACTAATGATTCGTAATCATTAGGGATAACATGACCTAGGTTAAAT
>JANKOE010000204.1:20092248-20104431 GCA_026284465.1 Erythroxylum citrifolium
CGAAACAATTCTCTCCAGAAATGACTGACAAACAAAGGATCACAATCACTTACGATTGATAAAGGGACTCCATGTAGGCACACTATTTCTTTAACAAATACTTCAGCCACACTCTTAGCAGTATATGGATGCTTTAAGAGAATGAAATGTCCATATTTCCAGAGCCTATCCACCACAACCAGCACTGCCTCAAATCCTTTAGATCTTGGAAGTCCCGTGATGAAGTCCATTAAAATATCTTCCCAAATTTGATTAGGAATTGGTAAGGGTTGTAGCAAACTCCCAAGGGATGTTGCAACATATTTTGTCGTTGGCATGTATCACAAGACTTGACAAAGTCTTGAATAGTCTTCTTCATTCCAATCCAATGGAGACTACTAGCAATCCGTCGATAAGTGCGCAAAAATCCTGAATGGCCCCCAATAGGCGAAGAATGATATTCTTTTAGGGGATTGGAACCAATGGGGATGTAGCTGAAATAACCAGCCTTCCTTTGTGGAAAAAAACCCCTCGATGCCAAGAGAAACCAGATCTGGAGTTTGGCTTCTACTGCAATTCCTGGATAATTTTACACAGTGTTGGATCATGTTGCACCCCTTGCTGGATTTGTTTACCTTCTACCCACGTTGGAAAAGACACAATGGTCTGAAATTCCCCTTCTTCATAAACCCGTGACAATGCATCAGCCGTCTTGTTTTCTGGTCCCGATTTATACATGATTTCGAAGTGATAGCCTAGGGGTTTTGACATCCAACACTGCTGATCTTTTGTGGTAATTCTTTGCTGCAACAAATGACGTAAACTCTTCTGATCGGAATAAACCACAAAGGGTCGTCCAAGCAAATAATGACGCCAATGGTTCACTGCCAACACTAAAGCCATCAATTATTTCTCATAGGCTGACTCAGAAAGGTTCCCTGTTGAAAAAGCTTTACTGACATAAGCTATGGGTCTGTGGTTTTGCATCAAGACCGCTCCCATTCCATTTGCTAAGGCATCGCATTCAATCTCAAAGGGTTGGGAAAAATTGGGAAGAGCTAGTACCGGGCATGTTGTCAAAGCTTTTTTGAGAGCCTCAAAAGACTCTAGAGCTGTTGAATTCCAGTGAAATCCTTCCTTCTTAGTCAGTTCGGTAAGAGGTTTAGCTATTTTCCCATAGTTCATAATGAACTTACAATAGTAGCCAGTTAAGCCTAGGAATCCTCTTACTCCTTTAACATTCCTAGGAATAGGCCACGTCAACACACTACTGATCTTAGCCGAATCCACTGCTACTCCTTTCCCTGAAATGATATGCCCCAAATACTCTACCGTATGTCTCCCAAATTTGCACTTCTGTTGATTAGCCACAAATTTGTTATTTTGTAAAACCTCCAAGACATTTGACAAATGAGAAAGATGAGAACTCCAATCTGCACTATATACCAGAATATCATCGAAAAAAACCAGCACAAACTTTCTAAGAAAAGATCCGAAAATATCATTCATTGCAGCCTGAAAAGTTGCCGGCGCATTAGTTAAACTAAACGGCATTACTAGAAACTCGTAATGGCCGTTATGTGTCTGGAAAGCTGCCTTATGTATGTCGTCCTCCACAACCCTAATTTGATGATATCCGGACTTGAGATCTATCTTAGAAAAAACATGAACATTATGCAGTTCATCTAAGGGTTCATCCATCACTGGAATTAGGTGTTTATCTAGTATTGTAACCCTATTTAATGCTCTATAATCGACGCACATTCTCCAAGACGCATCCTTCTTCTTCACTAAAATGACTGGGCTAGAGTAAGCACTTGAACTTTGCCGTATGATCCCCACTTGCAACATCTGTTGCACTTGTTTCTCAATCTCATCTCTGTGGTGATGAGGGTAACGGTATGGCCTTACACTAATGGGACCGTGTCCTTGCTGCAAGACAATGGCATGAGAATGTCTCCTTTTTGGAGGTAGTCCCCTCAACTCTTGGAATACTACTGAAAACTGATTCAGTACCCTTTTCAGCTCCCTCCGCTCTGTTGGGTTCAGTCTAGGTGGTTGAATTTCTGTAGGTTCAACAGCTTCTGCTTCATGAAATTCACCCGACAAACTCTCTAATAGGCTGTGTAAGGATGCTGGCCCCTCAAAGTTCTGAATTCCTCTTTGCTGGGCTGATCTAAAGTAAACATTGCCGCATAATTCTACACATCTTCCCACGTATTGAAACTGCATAGTCATTTCTTTCCAATCAACAATAACCTTCCCCAATGTTTGCAACCACGCCACCCTTAAAATGATATCCATGCCTCCCAACTCCAATATGTATGCATAAATCTTCAATTCCAATTTCCCCATCCGAATGGGAATTTCTATACACTTCACATTTTTGGTAACTTTATGGCCGTCTCCCAATCGAATTCCCAAATTCCTTGTCATTTCTACCTTTAATCCCAGACCACTAACGAGTTCCGGACAAATGAAGTTGTGGCTTGCACCACTATCTACCAAAACTACAATGGGAACCCCACAAATGTCTCCCTCAATCCTCATAGTTTTGCTCTCCTATAAAACTGCCTTGTTGATCCCAAACACCCCCATAGCGCGGCATTCTAGAGCAACCTCTTCATCCTCAGTATCCTCCCCTTCAATGGCTATTATTTCCCCATCATCATTTAAGGTTTCATTGTCATCCAATATTAACAACCGTAGCTGTCTTTCGGAGCACTGATATAGGGGATGAAATTTTTCTCCACATCTGAAACACAACGCTTTAGCCTTGCGATCGATCAACTCTTATAGGAAATGTGCCGCAATCCTCTCTTTTTCTCCATGGATGCCCTTCTATCCCCTTCCACTCGTCTAGTTGGCGTTGCTGGGTGAGATCTCGTCCCTTGGTTCGGCGATCTGGTGTGGAAGCGGTGGCCCCTTGGGTCTCGAGTCAAACCCGACCCAGCGTCTCCTCTACCCGCTCCATAACCCATGGTATTTGCATGGCCCAACTCCGTATGTGCTGGTGAACCCAATTATGGCTTCTAAAACCAGCTTCACTTCTGTGATTCCAGGTACGATGTCAGGGAATAAACGTTTCACAGCTTCTTTGGTCCCCATACAGCTCCTCCTCCACAACTCGTGCAATTTTCATCATCTGGAACCTGTTGGATGGACTAAAGGTGCGCACTCTTCGTCTAATCTCATTGCGCAACCCACTCATTAAGTAACCCATGAATTGTGCTTCCGATAAGCATCCCACCTGAGAAGACACGAACTCGAAAGCTTCGATGTACTCTTCTACTGAGCCCGTTTGATGTAAATCAGAGAGTTCTTCAAATGGGTTCTCAAATCTTCTTCCGCCATACCTGTCGATTAAAGCTTGCTTCAACTTCTCCCACGTTAGCTCAACTTTAGTCTCTCGAATTAGATTGAACCAGTGAATAGTTGATCCCTCCATACTCAATAGAGACAGTTTAATCTTCACCTCTTCAGAAGTCCCATGAACTTCGAAATAAATTTCTGCTCTAGTAATCCATCCCACCGGATCAGACCCATCGAACATCGGCAACTCCACTTTTCTCACCGACATTCTATACTCCTCCATATTACCCAAGGACTGTTCCGACTGAAAATGCAGCTAAGAAGGTCGAGTACTCTTTTCACCAGCCATATTCGGCCTCCTCTCATAGGTATCACTTCCTTGTCCCTCCTCTGGATGCTTTCCCATCATTTTACTCATTTCCATTAGTAATGCTCACTGCATCTCCCCCATGGCCATTCTCATGGATGATTGGATTTCTCTACCCCGGCTTCTAGACCAGCCATACGAGATTCCAATAGCTCAACCCTATCCGACATCTTCAGTGGCTTAAAGATGGACCTCCGACGTTAATTAAAAAAAAAGCAGGAAGAAAACTATCCGCCCTTCCAATGAGTATCCAGCAGGTCGGACCAATGATAGAACTCTAGTCTTAGATTACTAGAGATTTACTGTATTATTGCAATATAACTGTAATGTATATATCATTACAGTATAGAAGTATGGTATTTCTCACTAAACAGAGCATAATTGCTCCTCAGAAGGTATGAATATCCTTTTGTCACACAATATTCTCACTTTTTTCCTACCCTACCTTCTCTCTCCCCCTTACATAAATCCCCTCCCCATGTACATTCTGTTAGGCCTAACTAATCTGCCACCTCAGCTGATAACTAACTTCCCCCTGGCCCACTGTTCTTCCTTCTAGAATACACTTTTCACACTAACGGTTATTTCTTTTTCTATTGTTCCTCTCATTTGCTAAATCACTCTCTCCCTCGTAGATTCTATCAGATAACTATTTAATCCAAGTTAACTCACCTGACTCATTCCTAGAAGGGCCGAGACAACAACAGCACATCACTAACCATCTAAATAAACATAAATCACTTCCAACTTTCTCATCCATTTATCACTAATTCATATGTTTACGTTACCTTCACAGAGACAACTTTCTCATAAGGTTTTGTATTTGAATGTTCAAAGCAATACCAGGCCATCAGAAGAGCTTGGCCCATTCTGATGAACTGTGCTTTACTAATGATCATAACATAAAGCACATTATCAAAATTCGGATGCCGATCCAATGGCCAATCCAACTTCATAACAGTTCATTGCATTATATTTAAAAAGGTAACCAAAGTCAGCTATCCTAATTCTGCAAACAAAATAATCTTAAACAGTAAGCCCAAATTAGAAGTGCCCATTAACTCAAAGAATCGTTCCAACCTGCCAAACCTCACCCAAACTCAAACAAAAGAGACGAAATAATCGAGAACTTACTTAAGTGCAAGCTTTCTATAAGCCGTTTTGATCTCCTGATCGGTAGAATCTCTGGACACAGATAAGACCTCATATGGGTCTCTACGAATAGCTGGAGCTGACGTACTTTCAGCTTTCTTCGATCCCATGACCGCCTCTCTAGAAGAGCACCTCTCTCTATCTCTCTAAAACCTTTCCTTTTTCACAAATTCTTCGTATTCCTCCTCTCTCTCTTTAAAAATCCGTCCTTTTTTTTTAATTCTTCTTCTTCCTCTCTTTATGACCTTGAATCTGAAGAACCTTTGAATACGTATGCAAACGAAGTTCAGAATTGAACCATCACGGAGAACACGATTATACAATAGATGAAAAATCTAAGCCGATTTAGACGCAACTTAAAGACATTCCTTGGATCCCTCTCTTTTGTTTCTCGGGAAAACCGAGACCCAAAATCGAAAATTAAAAAAGCGCAAAAACAGAAAACGGCAAACGGAGAAATCCCAGAAAAAAAAAATCGTCGAGATCTAAATAGTGAATCATAAACACACAGAAAATCCAAAAAGAGAAATTTTATTGGCATTGTTTGTTATATAGTCAAGGTATGTAAGCTCTTATTCCAAAAAAATACTATCTTGGGAAATCCGATAATAAGTAGCTATATTCCTACTTACTAGAGAAGTAATAGGAGAAGCTAAATAGATGTCCAAATATCAAGGTTTTAAAAATTGGAGTGGACCGTTCGATCCGATCAAAAGAAGTTTGAACTAATCAGTGGTTCGATTCGGTTTCACCTAATAACCTTTCTGTATAAAATTGGTCGGTTCAACCTTTTTTCGGTCGAACTGAACGGTCCGGTCCGGTCTATTTTTTAAACCTTGCAAAATCCTCTTCTTTCGTTCATCAAAACTTCCACATTTATTGAATTATTGCGAAGAACATGTTCACTTAATTAATAAGTTAAATTAAATAAACATAAAAAGGTAATAAAATAATTAAATGCAAAAGATACAAAATACAAAATACAAATAAATAATAAAGAGAAACAATAAAATAGAAAATAAGAAATAGATAAGTCAATATAGAACATATCAATTATTAATAATAAATGGTAAGATAAAAATATCTACTAGAAAAAAAACCATACAAGAGTAACTCCAAGCAGGTTTATCTACATTAATTATGTTAAGTCGAAAGCTAACTAAGCTAAACTAACTAGAAGGTAAATACTATGCAGTAAATACAAAGGATACAGTTTAATATAACCTATAAGAACACAAATGTTCTCTTTAAGAAAGATCCTTTACTTGTATTCTAGTGCACCAAATTTTCCTCAGTAAGATCCAAACAAGCTATATCATTATTGATCACTTCTCTCAATTCTTTTTAGGTCTTCCTTTTTCCTCTTACAGTTTCTAAGTATTATTATTTTCTAGCATTTTCTCGTTGGAACGACTAGGTGTCTCCTTATAATATGTCCGAACTACTAAAGTCTTGTCTCTCTCAATTTTTCATTAATATCAACCATCTTTAATTTGTCTCTTATTATTAGATTCTTGACCTTATCTCTTCTAGTAAGGTTACACATCTACTAAAGCATCATTATCTCCGTCACCAAAAGTTTATTATTGTGTATTTATTTGATAGGCCAACACTCCACCCCATATAACATGGTTGGCCTAATCATTAAATAATATAATTTACCTTTGAGCTTGAGTAGTATCTTCTTGTCAAATAAAACTCCTGATGCACTTCTTCATTTGAGACACCCTGATATAATACGATGGGCTATATATTTATCAATGTCTCCATTGCTTTGGATGATAAACCTTAGGAACTTAAAACACTCATTCCGTGGTATAACTTCTTATCCAATCTTTACCTCCATATCGATAGCCACTTCATGGCCCGAAAAGCTGCATTATAAATACTCAGCCTTACTTCTGTTCACTTTAAAACCATTTAACTCTAATGTTTCTCTCCGACACTTTAACTTGACATTGACCCCCCTCTCTTGTCTCATCTACTAAAACAATATAATCAACAAATAACATACACCAAGGTACATCTCCTTGAATATTCTTGGTAAGCTCATCTATTATAACTACGAATAGAAAAGGGCTTAATGTAGAGCCTTGGTGTAGCCCAATATCAATAGAAAAATACATAGTATCTCCTCCTATTATCCTTACTATAGTAATTGCCTTTTCATACATATCTCTTGTAACATCATAGATCACCCGCTTACAGATATTGTCCGCTTTGAATCTTGGCTCAGCCAAGCCCTCACAGTTTTGCTTTTCTCGAGACCTTCCTAGGAGGTCACCCATCCTGGAACTATTCTTGCCCAAGCACGTTTAACCTCGGAATTTCGATGGGATCCGGTGTATCAGACCATGAAAAACGCGTCTGTAAGGGAGAGATATCCGTACCCTTATAAGGTGTACTTTGTTCCTCTCTTCAACCGATGTGGGATCTCACACTCTCACACTCTTCACCCCCCTTAGGGCCCTGCCCTCTTTAGGGTCCAGCCTAGCTGGCACAACGGTTCGGGTACCGGCTCTGATACCATCTATAACATCCCAAATCACCAGCTTACAGATATTGTCCACTTTGGGCCTTGGCCCAGCCAAGCCTTCACGGTTTTGCTTTTCTGGAGGCCTTTCCAAGGGGTTACCCATCCTAGAATTACTCTTACCCAAGCACATTTAACCTCGGAATTCTGATAGGATTTGGTCTATTAGGCCATGAAAAATGCGTCTATAAGGAAGAGGTATCTGTACCCTTATAAGGTGTACTTTGTTCCCCTCTCCAACCGATGTGGGATCTCACATCTCTAGTCACCTATATATAGGTCACAGGAATCCCTTAATCTCTAAACACTTACACACAATTTCCTTAAGAACCCTGTCATATGCCTTCTCTAAATTAATAAAAACCATTTGTAAATTTCTCTGTCTTTCCTAATAATATTTCATTAATCTTCTAAAAAGTGTAAAGCTTTTTTCGTGGACCTTCTTAATATAACGTGAAATTGGTTTTCGAATATAGAAGTCTTCTTTCTTACTCTCTTATTAATTACCTCCTCTCATAACTTTATGGTGTGACTAAGTAGTTTGATGCCTTTATAGTTGTTACAATTTTGGATGTCCCCTTTGTACTTATATAAAGGAATTAATATTCTCAATCTCCATTCATCTAGAATTTTGGCAGACTCAAGGATCACATTAAAAAGCTTGACTAACCAATAAGACCTTCGACGCCTAGGCTCTTTCATACTTTTATAGGTATCTCATCCAGTCCTACTGCCCTTCCAATCTTCATCCCCTTCAAAGTAATTTCTTCCCTTGTGATCTGTTTACATCGAAACAAGTTATGAAATCTCTCAAACTTGCTAAGGTCACCTAAAGAGATGTTGTCCTCTAGCCTTCATTAAAAAGGCCATAGAAATACCTCGTCCATCTACTCTTAATGTCATCTTCCTCTATCAGCATCTGCCTTGCTTCATCTTTTATACATCGAACTTGGTCTAAAAAAGTACTAGTTGATTTTAAATTTTTGTAATTAAAAATACTTGAAAATTTTTAAAATAAAAATTATATTTAACCTATTTAACGAATAAAACAATTAATTATCTAAAATGTATTTCACTTATTTTAAAATTTTCTAATCTTTGCTTATTCCACCCAAAAATTTATGTAATAAATTAGGAACAACTAGAGGAAATTAAGTGCTCCTTATTTTAAAAGAAATCTCATTTCAAGAGTTTCATTAATGATATAAAAACCAAATATTATAAGTCATGGGTGTAAAACTATATAAACATGGAAATAGAAAAAGAAGTTCCAATATAAATACAATGATATGAAAAATAAAAATCAAACATCAGCTTGGTTTAAGGACATATTCTAAGTTGCATCCACCTTATACTTAGTCATTTGTGATTTTAAATGAATTTTGACTTACCTTTCTTAGTTTTTGTCTAAAACAATCATCATTTCTTATTGCTCTCATGTATATCATACAATTAAGGTTTAATACATTTCATAAGGTGTATGAAAGGTACTCATCATAGACAAAGATTACGATTCAAATGTTGCATATTATTGATAAAAGTTGAATCAATCACGTTAAAAATTGCATTATTCCAAAAAAAATTAATTCTAAACTATAAATTGGGCATTGCAACCTTATCAATTGGATAAAAAAGATCATATCATTTTCAAATTAGTTCTTAATTGTAGTGTGTATGTAATTTGGAGGGATAGGAATATTAGAAATTTTAAGAATTTGAAAGTGAATTCACAGAAAGTGAGTCAAGGATTAGTCTTATGGACAAAGGAAATCCTGAAGTAAGTCGTGATTAATTTAATAGCACAAACTGCCACCTTTTAATATGAGAAATAAAAATATTAAATAACTAAGAGAAACTTTATGATTGAAAAGTTATATTCTTCTTATAACAAATGGCATAAATTAGATTAAAATTTTCATTTAACACAATAGTTTACATTTGAACACATTTTCACTATATATATATATATATATATATATATATAAAACCTTTTTATGGTAAAAATGATATTTTAAAGATTAATTAGTACCTTTTATGTGAAAACATGATTGGAAGTATTTGACATATTGAGAGACTAAGAGAGAAAGAGATTGTGACTAAAAATATATATTTAAACGACTAAAAATTATTTAGTTGAACCAAAAGTAGCATTTACGTATAATATCTTACACCCTTTAACATATTTACAACATTCACTCAGATGACTTATATATAGAGACTTTATGGTAAAAATCATAATAATGAGACTAATATATGAAGAAAAGATAGAAAAGAATGTTGGATAGATTAAATGACAAATTTTGTAATTAAAAAGTTAAATCTAGCTTATTAGAGGTTATATATGCCCATAAAATTTACACCTCTTTAACATATTTACAATATTCATTCACATAACTCATATATGGAGCCTCTTATGGTAAAAATGACAATTTTAAGATTAACCAATACCATTTTTGCATGAAAAATGAAAAAAATGATAAAGAGTTTTTTAACATATTTAAATACATAATTTTGGACTAAAAAGTTACATATGACATCATCCAAACTAAAAGTTGCATCGATCTATAACAATTTGCACTCCCAACATATTGACATTATTTACTTATATGACTTTTGTACTTCCTAAGATAAAAGTTATAATTTTAAGATTAAATTGTACCTTTTATGTTAAAAAGATTATAAAGAGTCTTAGACATATTACTGGCCATATCTTTTATTGAAATTTTGATTTTGAATAATTATAAGTTGCATCATTCATATTAATGGTTGTAATTGCCAATAACTATTTTCACCCTCTAATACATTTACACTATTTAATCACATGACTTATATATGGAGACTCTATATGATTAAATTGACATTTGGTAGACTATTTGGTACCTTTGTATGTTTAAATAAATAAATAAGTGATAAAGAATGTTATACATATTAGCAAAAAAAATTGTGGTTTGAAAAATTGTATTTAGATGATTAAATGTTGTCATATTCAAACTAAAAGTTTCCCCACCCCAGCACTTTTTTTCAATCGTAAGACTTATATATTGAGCCTCTTTATAGTAAAAATAGTAATTTAAAAACTAATTAATACCCTTTTATTATGAGAAAAGAAATGAAAAGAGGATAAAGAGTGTTAGATAGATTTAAGTACATATCATGTAACTAAAAAGTTGCATCATCCATGCTAAATGTTGTAACTAACCATAACAACTTGCAGTCCTTAAAACATTTTCACTAGTCACTAACATGGATTACATTTGAGTCTTTCTACGGTGAAAATAACACTTTAAAACTAATTAATACTCTTTTATAACATATTTACAGTTTTGACACACTTGACTTATAAAAGTCCCTCTACAAGAAAACATGATTATTTGGACACTAAGCATTGTCTTTTTTATATAAAAAAATGAAGATGAACACTATCAAATATATTGAGAGAGAAAAAACATTTTTCTCTTTTCAATTAATGATCAATGTTTTAATCTCTGTAATCTATTAGTGTGAGATCCCATATCGACTGGAGAGGAGAATGAAGTACGTCTTATAAGAGTATGGATACCTCTTCCCCATAGATGCGTTTTTGTGGATGCCGAAAATATTCTCTTTGAACTTTATAACATTTTCGTGAAAATACCAAAATTTATTAGTAACTAACTAATGAAGATTCATAATGAAATGTGACTATATATAAAAGCTACATAGAAAAAGTGATTGTCAATGAATACATGGCTTGGAATTTTTTTATATATTCATTTGTAACCAAACCTTTACTTCAGTAATTCCTTGCATGAGAGATAGAGAGAGAGAGAGAGAGAGAGAGGGATGCTAAGACTTTTAAATTGGATAAAAATATCTTATACATTTATCTAAACTTTTTAAGCTTAAAAATTCCCTATATCATTATTTTGATATTTTTTTAGAAATTATCCTAGTCCAACTTATAAGTTGCATGTTCTATATATTCTAGTTCCTCTTGTCGCTATCCTTCCTTTTTTATAATCATTTCTGCTTACAACATTTTTTTACCATCTTATTTTTGCAGACTATGTTCTAAAAGAGATTATTAAGTAGTTATTATTTAAGTTCTCCTTGATCAATAAGGTTACTTTTTCTTACGTTCTCATTGCTTGGGATTAAACTCTGACCAAATGAAAGCTTTCTTCCCGTAGGAGATCATTCTTCTTATAAGAGATCCTTTGTTCATTATTTCCTATTTGTATCGTTAATGATGAATTCAAAATTTATAAGATGATGTTTAAGTTGCATGCATACTCTGACAACTTATACAAGCAGGAGCCAAATGCAATTAGGACCAAAGTTTTTATCTTCTGCAAGCATCTTAGTTGATAAGAGCCATGTCATACGTTCTTTATTGTTTTCCCTTTTATTTGTGAGATGGCAGAGATCCATCATATTTTTCTATAGTTGACAAAAGATGTTGGGTCAAATTTTCGGAACCCAACCCCTGAACCACAAAGTGTACAAATACATAACAATACCTCGCATTTAAGACTTATCATCTCAAATCGATAACTTCCTCAAGTACTTTAAATTCAATACAACCATATCCAAATGTAAATCTATATTTCTACTCAACATCATCCATATATAATTCATTAACATCAGAAGATAAGCGTTTCATACACAACTGAAATGACATTTCAAAGCACAATACATCAATGCCTCAACATCCCAAAGTAAATAAGACATATGAACTAATAATACTTGAAATGCAGCTAAAACCCCATGGTTAAAAAATATATCTTAAAACACAAAAATATACAACTTGGAGTGATGCCTTGAATCTTAGTCACTTGGTCTCTTGCTCAACACCTGAAGA
>JANKOE010000204.1:20144452-20159821 GCA_026284465.1 Erythroxylum citrifolium
GATCTGGACACCGACGAGGTCATCACCTAGGATCATGATGCTCTTGTCGACTATAGTCTGGACTCACCACGGATGAAAGTCGAGCCAACACAGAGTATCGGTGGGTGTGCACATTAGTTTGGCCGACTAGTGGTGTCACACATGATTGTTTTGGCTTATCCTGAAATTGGTTTTCCTATCAAGATTTGATTGATACATATGATGTTTTTATGCTTTTGTGTACTGGAACTGGGACTTATGTTCACCGGATGAGTGAGTTAATAGGCTAGACCTATATGGTTCCTAACCAATATATGTTGAGTCATAGGTTGGGCCTATGTGTTTTCTATGTGATATATATTCACTTCATAAGTTATCTACACTGTCTTGGTATGAATCGAATTCTATTTGTGATATATGTTTTTCTTGCTCACTGAGTACCTAGTGTACTCACCCCCTCCACTTTCCGACCATGCAGGTTAATTTAGTGAGTTTGAAGCTCTGAGTGGATCTTGCGATCTTTTGACATTTTTGGGGTATTACTACACGTGGGTAGTTTCCTATTTTGTACTTTTATTGTCTAGTGGCTCATGAGCTGTGTTTATGTAGATACGCTTTATGATTTTGTAAGTTAACTTTGATTGTCTTGTGTTTTATAAATGACTTTATGTATGAATCTTTTGATACTGTTGTTTAGATTGCCTTGAGTGGACTTTAAAGTCCTGAAGTTGTGGTTGGATGTGAATATATAAATGTGTTTGAAATTGTTTGCAGGATTTGGATTTTTAAAATATAGCCGTGGTGCTGCCCGAATTTTTCAAAAAAAAGGGAGAGAGATACTTGGTTAGCCTTGCATAGTCGGATTAAGGATATTTTGAGTGTCCTTAGCTCAGGTATGTGGCAGTTGTCATGGGCCCGATGTGGTACCGGGTTATGACAGAATGGGTCATAGTTGTATTATCGAATGACATTTTTCTATTACGATACTAACACTCTAACCTCATTTATATGTTTGTAACTCTACATTAATAATTTATTATTTTATAATAGTATACTCACTTATGTTTTGATATTTTAATTAGAAAGTTTATTAGACATAATTGTATACCATGATGAAATTTGCCTATATTATTTAAGGATCTAGAATAATAGGTAACAAATGTTATAGTCTATGAAAGGAAATATGTTGCATAAATAATATACAACTGTCATACCTCACATTTGTTTTTTTTATTATTTAAAGTTACTATGTTAAAATTTTAGGATTTACTTTTTGTGCACTTGAAATTATGATATTTAATTTTATGATTATCTTATAATTAGGTCAAGTAGAAGAATGTCTGAGTATGAACAAATATTGGGCTAACCAATTATGTTTAAATTCATTGAATATTTAAATAGATAAATAATTCTATCCGTTCACTTGGTTATATAATGGATGTATTTGATGAAATTATAAAGGATATAATTTGGTCCTTTTCCTACCTAATATAGTTTATAATTAACATACTTAAAAGGTATCTATAAGCAAAATAAGGTCAAGGGGGAGAAATCAATTTGTTTCAAAGGTTTGTAACATATCAATTTCATCAAAATTTTCAAATATGCATGACATAATTTATATTATGAGAACTATGTGTTTTATATCCTTTGATAAATATGTTTTTCAGTTAATTAAACTTTATTTTCCTATAAACTTAAGTTTTACTACTCTTCCTTTTCTTATACCTTTGGATTTAACAAATTGTCTTCTATTGTCATTATTACTTGGAATTTTGACGATGCCTCCATATCTGGAACATTAGGATTTACTATTATGGATTGGTTCTTCATTTAGAGTGTTGATCCTATCAGAACTGAATAGATTGCCAAGAGATTTTCCATTCTCTTCTTCATTATTGCGTCTTAGTGGTAATATGGAGAGTTGTTTCCAAAGTTTGTAAAGATTTGAACATTATGGTTAATGTCTTATGAACAATTGGTTAGTTGTAGTTTAGTAACATTATTATTTAACTTTATTCTTTATCTTATACATGTTTAACTGTATATGATAAAGTCTATGGAATAAATGTACGTTACAAATGAAATTATAATGAGATCATAATTATGAGATTCATATTACATTTATGTATTATCTTTTAATTGTTCCTAGTAATTATTATATTAAGATTAGACATTAGTAGAGTGTAGAAAGACTAACACGTTATGTTTTTTTCCTTTTAAAGGAAATAGTTAATCTCATAGACTAATGTATAGAGATACTTAATAAAGGTGCTGGTAGTTATTAAAGAACAAGTTCATTAAGCTTACTCCATATGACAATTCCATTTGAAACATTGCTTATATGTTCATGATGTTCATGAAAATTCTCGTTGTGAGGATTATATAAGTAATCATTTGACTTAAGATTTGCAAAATATCTCATATAAGGATTGCTATGTTTTAATATTACTTATGACCTATTCTAGTCAAGGGTAACTCAATTGATAGTTGTTAGATATAGCATGAACTATATAAAGATAGTCAAGTGATTAACATAGGATTTCTCACCCTAAAGTGATTAGGAGTGATTAGGAGAATATTCCATTGGTCTCGATTATTATTGATTTAGGAAATCCTTGGCTAAAAAGGAATGGTACTTTAAAAATAGTGTTTAAATATCATCAATAAAATTAATTGCTAATAATAGAGAGCTAATATAATTGGACTCAAATAGAGTAGACCTCTAACTCAAACATCGTGTGATGAAAGGATCAAATTATACAGTAAAATCATACACAGAAGGTTAGTCAAAACAACCTTAATATTCCTAATATTTCAGTGGTGATGATGTGTTGCTAGGTGTCAATCTTAATTTATGGATATGATTTAAAACTAAATGAGTTTAATTTATCTAATCCTAAATATGATTTATAATTTATATCCATTGCTAACATATTTAGGAACCTAATGGTCATATATAAAGAATGGTTGAAGAAAGAAAAATGTGTTTTAATCAAACGGGACTTGAATGTAAAGACTAGAAACTTCAGGATTAAATATGAGATATTTAATAAATAAGGACCAATAAGAGACATTAGATCTTATTTGGGTCTAGTTGGTAATTAATTAGAATTACCCAAATAGGTAATTAATTATAATTAATTCTAATTCTAATTAAATTTTAGCTAAAATTATATTTATTTAAATTAAATTTCTAAACCTATTATAAATATGCTTAAGCTCTAAAGGAGCTAGCACTTCTCACCAATTAAAATTCTCTCGACATATTCATATGGATACTATTAGAGGCAGACATGTATGTGGCTAGAGTGGTTATGATGAGTTAATTTTAGAAATAGTTCAAGGCAAATGATAAGAAAAAGGATCATGCTACACAATAAGGTACAAAGTTTTAATTCATGTTTTATTATGTTCATACATTAATCATGTTATAAAATTTAAGTGATCTTGACTTTTAAAAAATCAAATGAAAAAGTTTTGTTCTTATTTTACTGCACGGGGATTAGATATTGTCTCGACTTCCTAACAAAACATTCTCTTACTTAACTAAATTTGTATAATTTGGATGAGTAACTAAGATCATATCAATTTAGAGGTAAGGTCAGGAATAACATATAAGATACACTTTGGCAAGAATTATCACTTAATGAATTTAGAACTTATCTAATATGTGATTGATAAGGATGTTATCTAACTAATTTAACTTTAGTTAGTTTATTGATTGACTCAAGTTTAACTAAATTTAAATAGGATCCTAGCTTACTAGAGAGATTAGAGTAATATTTCCAAATAGTAATGAGGGATATTATTTTAAATAAAATAAAATGAGTAAACAAATATATAATTTAAGTCTTAATCTTATTTGGTTGTCATAGTTCATAACCAACTACTTGCTTACTTTATATTTATAATGATCTAAATAAAAATTACCTTTGTTTAATATAATTAATACTAAGTTTTAGTGAACTATATTTGTTGGACATAGGTTATGTTAAGAAGAGTTCTCAAAGTTAAAAAGAAAACTTGTGTGTCCATTATACAATATTGCTATTAATCTTTATTAAGGATTTTGGTAACAAATTTTGAAAGATATGTCAATATCATATATATGACAAAATATGGTGACATTTTAAAGTTGACTAATGTCTGATAAAATTTAATGGCAACATTTAAGATGTATGTCAACACCATAATAGCACGATGCAAAAGGTTGCATAACGTGGAGTTAAAAGGTATAGTACCTTGATTGTTCCACTTAATTTAGCCTCCTAAAAGCATAATATAGACTATGACTGAAGGCATTAAATAATGGTTTTTTATTTAATACTGAATTTGGGCTCAACATTATTACAATATTCTAGGCATGGTAGAAATATATTATTAAGTAAAGTAAATGGTCCAATTTTATACACAAATTTTTATATGATACATCAAGGGAGAGTTGTACTTAATATAAGTGGTAAGAATAAAAGGTTAGATAATCGCGACTATCTTTTTATGTCATGTTGGTTAAATAAACATAATGAGAATCATAAAGTTATATAGAAGGATACCCAAAGTGGACAATATCTGTAAGCGGGTGATCTGAGATGTTACAGGTGGTATCAAAGCCAGTACCCGAACCGTTGTGCCAGCGTAGGACGCTGGGGCCCAAAGAGGACTGGGCCCTAAGAGGGATGGAGAGTGTGAGATCCCACATCGGTTGGAGAGGGGAATGAAATACACCTTATAAGGGTACGGATATCTTTCCCTTACAGATGCGTTTTCCATGGCCTAATGGACCGGATCCCATCGAAACTCTAAGGCTAAATATGTTTGGGTGAGAGTAGTTCTAGGATGGGTGACCTCCTGGGAAGGCCTTAGGAAAAGCAAAACCGTCAGGGCTTGGCTGGGTCAATGCCCAAAATGGACAATATTTGTAAGCTGGTGATCTGGGATGTTGCCCAAAGCGGACAATATCTGTAAGCGGGTGATCTGGAATGTTATATTAATAATTTATAAAAGGGTGAATAATTATATTTCATAAAAATTTCTAATGACTTTATATGATATAGTCATATGTATTAAATGAAATATTGATTTATATTTTTGAAATTTTCAAATTATTTAAATCCTATGAAAAATTAAGCATTAGGAATGCTGAAGCAATTTCAATGGGATTGATGTAGTAAGATTTAAATTTCTCAGTTCTCTATAGAGAATGAGATTCTTTAGTAAAGAACTCTACAACTAAATTCGATAACAGTAAGGATTTATGTAAGGAGAAAAATATAACATGAGATATTATATGGACTGTTCTCCCAAACTCATGTAAGTCTTGGACTCTTACACAAATATTGAACATAAGGGAATGGATGTAGGGAATTATTAAGCACATAATTTTTTATGCAAGTAAGAAATCCTTTTGGTATGATCAATGGCATCTAAGGGGACCACTTTACAAAATGGAGGAACTTCAACCATTAACACTCTTAATCACTCACAAAACTTTGGTTCAAGAGTTGACCACAAATAATTAGTGGATTTGGCCTTTTCATTTCAAATATAATTATCAACAACTTACCATATTATCAACTTGACTCCTCTAAAAAAAACTGGCACAGTGGATAGCTGATAAATCCCACCAGTTCTCCACCAAGGAATGTATGAGTTATCTTTTACCCATATCTTCCCACAAAGTGTAGTGGTTTCACTTGGTTTGGGATCAAGACATAAGGCTTGCATACGCTTTCTTATTGTGGCTCACCATAGGAGGTTGAATCCCTACCAAGAATAGTGTAAAGTTCATCATTGAATCCTTACACTGTGAACTATATGCAACTCAATTAGAGAGCATTGATCACCAATACTTTAGGTGTGATTATTCATCTCAAATATGGCACAAAATAGCATCCATACTAAATATTAAATGCCCTACAAATGACTGGACTTGAACTATAGAATGGGCCTTACATCTCATGATGAAATGTGTAAGCTGATTATAAGTTAGTCAATATCAATTTGTCTACTGTGGTTTATATCCTATAGAAGGAGAGGAATTCTATGGTTTATAAGGGAAAATCATGAAGAGTTATTTCATAAAACAGTAATGTTAATCGGACTTACTATTTTAGCAACGGGATGACAACATAAAATTTCACAAAAACATGAAGGAAAGATGGTACTTACAAAAACTTTACAATCTTATGAATACACTAGATATTATCTTATAAGGTGTAAGCTACTATATTGAAGATAGTTAGATGGATATGTATAGTAGTGTATCTTTTATACTACCTATCCATTATAAATTAATCAATTATTTAACTTTTTTAAAATTATCTATTTTATTACTATACCTAGTATAATAACTTGCCTTTGTAAGTTTTAATTAAATCAATTAGCAAGGTTCCATATTAGATATGGAATGTTAAGACTTTAATGAGTCCAAGTTAATGATTGAGGATGTGATGCTTTATTGAAGCATATGTTATCTTATAAGTCTAGACCTAAATTAAATAATTGAAAGGTTACGAGATATCGAAAAGGTTAGATATGATCTTATGTTCCCAATAAACAAAATGTTTGTTTTAATGAATACTTATAGGAGAATGGTTCTCAAGATAAGTAGTAAGAGTAAGATGAAATTTAAGAAAGTTCAAATCTTATAATAATACATCCAAATGGAACCAGTACCATTATAGATACATCTAATGTATATTCAAAAGGTTATGAGACATTACAAGATCTATTTTCATAATGAATTCAAAGAGTTTTTTTAGATGATTATGAATTTATCATGTCTATAAGAATGTTAGTAGAAATATATTTATACTCTTCAGTGGGAGTGTAAAGAGACATACTTCTTATAAAGAACAAAATTTCATATTTTTCAATTGTTGAATATATGTTAGTTTAAGAACAACTCTTACTAGATATAAAAGGGTAAACATTTAATTATGGTAATTAGATCTATAGAGATGGATATAGAAGTTATTTTCCTATTATAATTAAAGTATATAGACAATATACTGAAAGTGTTTGGTATTTGTGATATCTAATACTTTTGCAAAGATATCCATTACTCTAGAGTTGATATTTAAGTACAAGGTTATATAGAAACTATCTTTATAAGTAATTCCTGATTAAGGTATATTTTACTTAGAACTATTATTTTGATATTGGAAAGGTTCCAATATAGAATTAATTTCTAATCAAGCCAAAAATATGTTTTTTGTTAAGTTGAAATGATTAATTGGATTAAGAATTTCTTTATTGAACTTGGTATAGTTACTTGTATTGTTCAAATAGTAATGTACTGTAGAATATTAGAGCCCATTGGACATGCAAAATGAGATAAGGTCTCACCAAATATCTAAGTATATATTTGGATAGTTTCTCTTAATTATGATGATAATTAATATAAAATTTATAAGATTTAAGCAACTAACTCACTGTAAAGAATCTTAAAGAATTCTCTCACTAAATCACTGTCCTAGTAGTAATAAGATCGTAATATAATGATATAATATAAGATACTTAAACAATTAGCTTAATGCAAGTAGGAGATTGTTGGTTTATGTTTTATAATCAATTGGGTGATTGTAGTTCAGACAGATTATTATTTAAAGGCATACATATTCAAATTAAAGTCCATTGGAAAAGTGTATATTGCAAATGAAAATATGATGAGAATAAAAATATGAAATTCATATTGCATTTATGCATTATCTCTAAAATGTTCTTAGTAATTGTTATATTAAGATTGGAAACTAATAGAGCATACAAAGACTAACACACATTATGTGTCTTTATTATAAAGGAAGTAGTTAATCTCATAAATTAAAGTATGGAAATACTTAAACAAATATGTGGGTACTTATTAGAGAACGAGTTCCCTAAGTAGACGCTATATGAGAATTTCATTTAGAACATCACTTATATATCTATGGAAATTCTCATTATAGTGATTATATAAGTGATCTTTTAACTTAAGATCTCCAAAGTATCTGAAATAGGAATTGATATGTTTTAATACTGCTTATGAACTATTTTATTCAAGGGTAACTCAATAAGTAGTTATTGAATACAACATGAACTATATAGAGGTATTTGAGAAATAAATATATGATACATCAATCTAAAGTGACTAAAGAGAATGTTTTATTGTTTTTAATTAATATTGATTCAAAAAAATCCGTTTTTGAGGTGGAATGACACTTTAAAAAGAATTTTTAATTGTCATTAATAGAATTAATTACTAATGGTGGAAAAATAATATGATTAGAGTAATTTTATGTCTAGTCGAAATATTGTGTGTTGAAAAGATTGAATTATACAAAAAAAATATGTATAGAAACGTTAGTTGAAACCACTTTGACATTCCTATTATTTGGGTGGATATGATAAGTATAGTGAAATGTGTGAAAAGGTGTAAGATATAGATGGAGTCAGAAGATAATGTTGATCCTTACGTTCACACCATTTAGTTATTCATGTGTAAATAACATTAGAACATATCCTAATCACAAAATTTTCATACAGAAAAAAAATGGATATAAAGTTTATCCTTAGGCAATAAGCTCTATTTAATTTTGCTACAATGACGTTTTTATAACATAAAATACAATTAAAATAAAAAGCATACAATGCCAAATTAAAGATCCTAAAAATATTGTAAAAGTTGCTAATAAGAATCATGCCTTAGATCATATACTTCATAATTCATAACTCTCACCTTATCATCAATATCAATGAAATTATGCATATAAATAAGTTCATGATCTAAGTATTGTAGTCTTATATGTAATTATCATATAGTTAATGTTTAAAAGGTAAAGCAAAACCTATAAGATGAAAAAAAAAATAGTTATGAAAAGGAAAAAGAAATAGATCGAGGGTCATGCATATATATATATATATATATACATATATCATGTAAATTTAGATAAAGAAAAATAAGAAATAATGAGTGATTACAAAATGCCATAATGTTATAATTATACTAAGATACCACTAGAAGCATCAAGATAAGAATTAATAAGATGTTATTAGTGTTAACTAAAATCAGTACAATACAGGATTGAGATTTTTTATTAGTGAATAAATCTTGCATGTACTGTACAAGTAATTAAGACAACAAATCCATTTGAAAAAGGTACAAATAATGTAACTAAGGTTACATGCATATTATAACCCTTTTTTTAAGACATTCTACATTTTAACAAGGTCAAAGTTCTAATTATATGCTATTGTTAAAAATGGTGACCACAATTTATTTTAATGTCTTTTGTTAAAAAAAAATTTGAACTTTATTTTAATTTGTTTTCCTTAAATAAAGGTTGAACTTGATAATAGATTCAAATAGAGGCTAATAGTCAAATTGAAAAGTATGAATTGACCATTTTAACTTATTAATGGTAGAATATGAGCGGTTTTAAAAACATACATAAACACAAACGTTTAAACAAAATAAAGAGAGGAACATAAGACATTTTTCAATATTGTACTTTTATTCATCAAAAGCTTGTGGGTAAAGACACGAATTTCCTTATGATTTAGGTAATTACAAAATTCTTTAATCTTTAAATTCTAAAAAAATCTCTTTGTGTTTTAAAATTTTATAAAGAATAACTTCTTGTAGACTTTTGTTAAAAATAGCAATAAAATACATGTAACATGAACATCATATATAGATTAATCAAATGTTGCTAATATGATTATTCAATTTAGCTTTTAAATCTAACTCAAAATAATTAAACCTTATAAAAACTAATACTTTATTATAGTTATCTTAAATTATTGGTTTATAATTAGTTTGATTGATTCATTACGAGCTAAGTTGAGTTACTATGTCAATAGTATTTGATTGATTAATATATGTTGTTTATGCTATGTGGGTTTTAAATGAAGTTTAAACAGATGATCTTAAGTAGATGAATATATTGATGCAGTTAGGAATGACAGTTGATCTTTTCTAAAAAAATTATTTTAAATTTAATAAAAGAGACTCGTTTTGATGTCACTTATTGCTTCTTAATAGCACCCAAGAGAGAAGTGAATTAGGTGTTAGTCAATTTTAAACTTTTTATCACCTAAGAATGCAATTTCATCAAATATTAATATAATGTAAAGTGCAATGTAAATAAGTGCAATCAAAACAACAGCAACACTCAATGAGAATCCCGCTGATACGTGGGGTCTAGAGAGATCCAGTAGTATGCAACTATACCCTTGCTTCATAGAGAGACTATTTCTGATAAACCCACAAGAATAATATATATGTATAAATAAAATAATAAAATACTAATTTTATTATTATTATTATGATGTATAAATAAAAATATAAAAATATGTAATAAAATACATAAATATAGAACAAGGTAAAGAGTAATAATAAATGATAGAATAAGTAAATAGATACACAAACCAAAAAGAAGACTGGTGTAAGAATAAATGAAGCAAACTATTACAAGAAAATAATTAGGCTAAGTAGGAAACTATTTAGGCTAAATAATTAAGAGGGAAGTACTATGAAATAAAAAATTAGGTTAAATACAAAATATACGACCTGAAGGAAAATGTTTAAAGACTTAAAAGAACGAGAATGACCTCTCTATATGATGTCCTTTATCGATACCCTAGTATGCCAAAGTGTTTTATTATGAGTCTTGTCCTTGGTAAGTTCCTGTTGAGTCATATTATTCTTAATCACTACCCTTAGTTCTTCTTAAGCCTTTCTTTTATTCTCTTACAGTCTCTAAGTATTATTTCTCACATGTTCTCATTGGAGCATTAGCATATCTCCTCTTAATAAGCCCAAATCACTTAGGCCTTATCTCTCTTAATTTTTCATTAATACTAGTCACCTTTAATTGGTCTCTTACCATTACATTCTTGACCTTATTTCTCCTAGTAAGGTTACACATCCAACAGAGCATCCTCATCTTCGCCACTATTAACTTATGACTATATATTTGTTTGATGGGCTAACACTCTACCTCATATAACATGGCTGGCCTAATCGCTAAACGATAAAATTTACCTTTGAGCTTGAGTGGTATCTTCTTATCATATAAAAATCCTAATGCACTTCTCTATTTAAGTCACTCTAATCTGATACGATGAATTATGTCTTCATTGATCTCTCCATTACTTTGGATGATAGATCCTAGATACTTAAAATACTATTTTCGTGGTATAACTTTTGAATCAATCCTTTTGTCCACATCGAAAATCACCCTATGGCTCGAAAAGCTACACTCTAAGTACTTAGTCTTAATCTTACTCAATTTAAAGCCCTTCGTCTCTAATTATCCCTCTAAAATTATAGCTTGACAATGACTCCCTCTCTTATCACATCTACTAAGACAATATCGTCAGCAAACAACATACACTAGGGCATATCTCCTTGAATATTCTTGATAATTTCATCCATCACTATTGTGAACAGAATAGGGCTTAATGCGAAGCCTTGGTGTAGCTCAATACCAATAGAAAAATTCCCACTATCTTCTCCTATTGTCCTTACTCTAGTCTTTACCCCTTCATATATATCCCTAATAACTCGTATATAGGTCGTAGGAATTTTCTTAACCTCTAAACACCTCCATGTAATTTTCCTAGGTACCCTGTCATATGTCTTATCTAAATCAATAAAAACCATTTGTATATTATGTTGTCTTTCCTTGTATATTCCGTTAATCTTTTAAGGAGATGTAAAGCTTATATTGTGGGCCTTCCTTGCATGAAGCCAAACTGTATCTAATCTCTTCTTAATCACGTTCTCCCATAACTTTATGGTGTAACTAAGTAGTTTGATGCCTTTATAGTTGTTACAATTTTGGATGTCTCATTTGTTCCTGTATAGAGGAATTAACATACTAAATCTCCACTTATCTGACATTTTGGCAGACTTAAGGATCACATCAAAAAGCTTGGCTAACCAAGTAAGACCCTCTATACCTAGGCTCTTTCACACCTCTATGGGTATCTATTTAGGCCCTATTTCCCTTCTACTATTTATCTCTATTAAAGCTCTTTTAATTTCTTTCCTTATAACCTATTGATAATGAGTAAAGTTACAAAACCTCTCAAATATGCTAAAATCACCTAAGGAGATTTTATCCTCTCTACCTTTATAAAAAAAGCTATAAAAGTAACTCTGTCATGTTTTTTCGATGTCATTTTCAGCCACGATCTGTTATGCTTCATCTTTTATACAAGGAACTTGATATAAGTCTCTAGGTTTATATTCCCTAGCTCTTGTCAACTTCAAAATGTGCTTTTCTTCATCTTTAGTTTCCAATCATTAGTATAATTTCTTATAAGCTCTAGTTTTATCTATTGAGACTATTTTCTTTGGCTCTTTCTTTACCAATTTGTACCTTTCTCTATTAACTAATCTTTCTACCTCTGTGGTGCTATCTAATATAGCTTTATAGGTGCCTTCTTGATCTTAACCTTTTCTCATACATCTTTATTGGACTACCAAGACTCCATCTTACTAGCTTTAGGCCCTTTAGAAACCCCTAAGACCTCTTTAGTTGTATTTCTTAAAAGAGTTGCTACACTCTCCCTTAACTGGTTAACATCTCCTTCCAATTTCTATTTTTCTCTATATAATACTATATTCCTAAGTTGTTCCACGGTGTCCCCTTTGAGATTCTACCATCTGACTTTGGTGCATCTCTTAAGACTTGTCTATGCTGAGTTGACAAGCAAGCATTTGATATTACCTTACAATCCTTCCTCCTAGGTCGATTGCTTCGCCTTATGAGGAAGTAATCAATTTAAGTTTTTGTGATTCTGCTCTTAAAAGTCACCAGGTACTCCTCGTGTTTCTTTAAAAAAAAAGAATTGACTATCATTAACTTAAATTCTACCGTAAGACCCAATAAAATAGTCTTACTATCATTCCTACCACCCATATAAGTCCATGGATACCTGTCTGAGGTTACCCCTATATGACTAATTAAAGTCTCCTCCTAAAATAACTTTCTCATCAGGGAGGTTTGCTGAATCACCTCATCTATCTGTTCCTAGAATTACGTTTAAGTTGTTCATTCAAACCTACTTAAAGTGCACAAGCACACACCACACTGAAAACAGTGTCTTTCACCATAATCTTTAAGGACATAATCTTATCATAAGTCCTTTTTACCCCTACAACATGATTTATAAGTTCCTTGACAACTAAAATACCTACCTCATTCTATCATCTTGAATGCCTTGAATACCAATGTTTAAACTTATTAATCTCTTTTGCTTTAGCCCCGTCCACTGTCTCCTAGATGTACGCTATATAAATTTTATATTTGTCTAAAATCTCCACTACTCCACCAATTAGTCAAATGTATAGTTGGTTGCTTGACTGGTCTATCCCTTAGGCTAGGATAAATCCAACATAAATCAACATTTAAAAGTAATTTGAAACATTAAATTTTAATTCTTTAAGTTTGTCAAAAATATTAAAATAGCCTATTTTAGTATAAACTTCTCTTTGTTCACTTTCATAAGTTCCCAAATTTTTGTTTTAAAGGTCAAAAGGTTTTTATTTAAAAATCGAAACTTTAATTCCTTTTGATAACTAAAAGGCTTGTGCATTGAAATTGAATATGAAATGTTTTATACATAAAGAGCTCCAAAAACATTAAAATGTCCAAGAATATAAGAAAGATTACAATGATATTATATAATTAAAGTTCTTTAATATTTCCTTTTGGCTTCATAGGTCATTTCATACTTGACTTAGCTACATAGCATATCTTTTAGATCAATTGATTCATATGCTTAAATAATTTAATTTTACTTTCTTTGAATCACCAAAATAAAATATTATAGGAAAGCATGATTTGTTATCATCAAAACATAGATTCTAAATTTCCTTTATTCAAATTTTTTATGATAACAAAGTATAGTACTGTCACATTGAGAAAAAAATGAATAGCAATGTTATTTAGTGTAAAAGAAATATAAATATTTAACTCTCCCTTAATTTATGTATTATTGATTTTATCAATTTACCTCTTAATTATGTTATTATTCAAGTATCAAATTCAACAAACTGACATATAAATGTGATCAAGTGAAAAAATCAAGTGTTTGAAAAAGAATCAAAAACTAAAGTTTGCTTATACGTATAAAAAATTACACAATATCATCAAATAAGCAAATTTTACAATACTTTCAAACTATTAAAGAATTACATATCCATGTAACTCTCTTGAATATATGCAAAAAAGAAAAAAATAAAGAACTAAATAAGTATCAATTAATATTTACCCTTTTTTGATATCAAAATAGATTTGAAAAAAAAAAGATACTTCCGTATAAGCTACAACCTTTTAGATCTTAAAAACTGGCGTAATCATGTTTTCAGTTTTCACAATTAGAAGAAGGTCAGCTTGAAAAGAACTTTCCATTAACATAACGAGTCTCAAAATTCCACTCAGATCAAAAGTTAAAATTATTTGAAGTTGTCATATCCGTTTAGGTCCTGATAACCTTTCGATTATATCTACACGCATTTCATATCACTCTTGAGTGTCACTTATTCTTTGTTAGAAGTTTTTGGGACTGAAAGCCAATAACTGGCTTTTTCTCTCTCGTCATTTTTCAAGAAGCTGAAGGAATATATCTTGGATATGAGAAACCCACTGTTATGTTTTCAGGTCCTTTCCACTTATATGTCTTTCCTTAGTTTCATCTCTTTCTAACGTGGGATTCTTACTCATACTTGACATCCCAACAATCTCCCCCTTGAGTGTGAACTTTCACATTGGGCTTGAACTCCCCCTTGAGCAAAAGTCTTTTTGCTTAGTAGCTTGAGTATATGGCGTCATCAATAGCTCTTTTACTCTACTGGTTTGAGCCCACCAAGATTCTCCTTGCTCTTTTTCGTGAGAAAGCAACTATAGGATCTTACTACCATCTTCATACTCGTCCCGTGCCGAACCATTGGCTCTGATACTACTTGTTAGATCTGAAAAACTCACTTTCATGAAAAATCTACATCATGGACCTAGTGATGGAATATATTTGTGGGCTTTGACACCACAGGCAATTAAACTCGCTTGGATTACGTCTAGACAAATAGAGGCGGGGTCTCGGGCAATGACACGCAATGTGCGCCGCGACGGAAAAATATGAGTACGTATATTTCCTGACAAACCAGTTACTGTAAGACCACTTCAACCTAAAACCTTAAAGACATTAAGTTTATGGGTCCTTTCCACTGATATATACATCACTAGTTCTATTTCTTTCCAATGTGAGATTTCTACTCACACTTGACATTTAAGGTATTAGGTTTATAGGTCATTTCTACTTATATGTTCATTAGTTCCATCTCTTTTTAACGTATAATTCTTACTCATACTTGATATCCCAATATTCAGGGACGGAGGT
>JANKOE010000204.1:20245783-20263709 GCA_026284465.1 Erythroxylum citrifolium
GAAAGTTGAAGATTTTGTTTTGATCTTTACATTGATATAAAGTATAGAATTTTTGGACAATGGAATGAGAAGTTATGGATTTTAGAAATTGTGTTACTATTCATGATGATTTTTATGTAGGCAGTACCTTTGATTGGAATTTTGACCCTTTTAGAGGCAGAAATTGCTTTTACGTTCTTCATGAAAGTTTTAGATTATGTTTGATCTTTCCATTGATGTAAAGTATGGAAATTTTGGAACATGGAATGTGGAGTTATGATTTTTAGAAGGTTTGTTACTGTTTTGGCATGATCATTAGTGGGCAGAAACTTTGAAGTGGTTTTTGATTCCTTTAGAGGCCAATTTGATTTTTCTGTCCTTCATGAAAGTTATGGGTTGTTTTCTGTTTTTTTTCATTGATATAAAATATGTCATGTTTGGACTCTGGAGTTGAAAGATAGAAATTTTAGAAGTTATGTGACTATTTAGGGTGTCATGATTTGGACAGAAAGTTTGAGTGGGTTTTTGACCCCTTTAGAAAAGGATTTTGTTTTTCAGTTTCTGCATGGAAGTTGTAGAGCTTCCATGTATCTTTCCATGGATACCAAATTTGAAATTTTTGGAGTTTTGAGTGAAAAGTTATGAAATTTTGAAGTTCAGTGGTTTTGTTAAGAAAAAGAAAAAAAGAATGTTTTCGGAGCCAGATGGCTCGCGACCGCGAGCCATTACAATCGCAAAATGGCTCATTGAAGAGCCATCTCGCGATCGTGAGCCATCGCGATCGCGACCATCTCGTTTTAGAGCCAGTTCGTGATCGCGAGCCGGGTACTGTTCTCCGAGGCTCGCGATCGCGAGCCGTCATGGTCACGAGCCAGCTTTTTGTTTCTCCGAGGGTCTATGGCTCGAATCGCGAGTTGGCCTTTCTTGTCCGAGGTTCGTGATCACGAGCCGTCGCAATCACGAGGAAGCATCTTTCTCCGAGGCTCGCGATCGCGAGCCGGTTGCGACCGCGAGTAGGCTATTGTTGCCGGTTTTAAATTTTTTTGTTAATTTGAATTTTCTTCCATTCTTTTGCTTATATCTTTTCCGTCCGACATCCGATTGTTTTGATTTTTGAAGCGTTGGATTCCTAAGACATTCCTCTATCTGTCCATGGAGAATTATGAATTTTTTGAGATTAAATTGAGGATTATTGATTTAATCAAATTGAGTGGAATAATTTTCTAAACATAGTTCAGTATTTTGATAAATTCTTGATGTGTAGAGATCCAATTGAACTGATACTTGTTGCAAAACAAAATAGAGACATGGGGCTACAAGTCATATGAAGGAATTGAATTTCAATTTAGCCCCTAAGATGTTCAATTTCTGGAGTGAAGTTAGGTGTAGGGTTTAGTCTTGGTTATTATTGGTCTGAAAGTGTTTTGGCCATAACTTCTTCATTTCTGAACTGAATTAAATGATTTTGGTGGCGTTATGAATTTGAGACATTGAGGAACATTTCTCTAGAAGGAAGTTTTAGCAAATTCCTTCAATTTGATGATTAGAAAAATATCCTAAGCAAATCATGATTTAATGAATTTTGAGACTATGATTTATTTTATGATTTTTAGGAATTAATTAACATGTTAATGTGAGTAATTAACATGTTAATGTGAGTAATTAACATGTTAAATTGAGTAAGATCATATGGCATTAGTTTATTGGATTATATTAAATTAAAGTGTTAGAAATTAAAATGTTATAAGGCATGGGGGCAAAATTGGAAGAACTTTTAAGCTTTTAAGGTTACAAGGCTTATATGTAAGGGCAAATTGGACATTATGCACTCATTAATGGCATTTTGGTAAATAAGACAAGTGAGTTGGCAGATAAGAAGAAGAGAAATACAAAATTAGAAGGAATAAGAGAAGAAACGAAATTTACAAAGAGTTAAGAGAAGTGAGTGTTTCGGTGGAGGAAAGAAGAGAAGAAGAAGAAGAACAAATGTAGGGTTTGATTTTTGGTGAGCTTCAAGTGCGTTTTTGATGTAGATTCAAGAGCAAAAAAAGAAGAGGAGCATGGGAGTTTTCTTTTAAGCCAAGAAATTTCGAATTTGAAGAAGATTTAAGGTAAGGGTGGATTTTGATCTTTGATTTTTTTTAAAAAGAATTTAGTTTAGATAGCTTGAAAAGGTTATGGGTTTGAGTTTTCTAAAGTTAATTTTGGTGATTGCATGGTGTGAATTATTCAATTTTGGATGGTTATGAATTAGGGATTTTTGTCATAAATTAGGGATTTTTTTAGTGAGGCATTGGAGAAATTGAGGCTTTGGACAAGTTTCAAGCATGGTATTAAGGTGGGTACCATGTTTATAATTTGAATTATAAGCTATGTATGTGTTTTTGAAAAATCAAGAAAGTGAAAGGTTTTCAAATTATTGTTTTTCGAATGGTTAAATTCATTGTTTTAAATAATTTGATAAAATTGATTTCAATTGAATGATTGTTTGATTGATTCGAAATTGTTGCTAAAATGTTGTATTCTTGGTGATTGAAAAATTGTTATGCGAATTTTGGTTGACTTTGTGAATGACATTGTGTTTGTATATGACATGATATGAAAATTAAGTTTGCGAAATATGCCGTCAGGCAATTCGATTTTCAAGTATGAATTGTCTGTTATGTGGGTTAGGTTAGGTCTCATAAGAGGGTCAAGTGCACTTGTCTAGGCTTCGCCCGCCTGCCTACTAGTAGCATTGGAGCTCCGTTAAGGACTCCCATAAGTCATGACTACACCGGACCGTTATGCAGGAAGGTGTAGCAGGTTCTGCTCACGGCTGCACAGGACCGCTATGCGGTAATGTGCAGTACGTTCTGTTTCTGGACCGACCCAAACCAAAACTTGTGATGTGTTATATGCTTATGTGTGTATTAATGTGCTGCATTCATGTTTTGAAATCGTTCATAAATTGTGAAATTTTTTGTTGAGAATTTTGAGAAATGAGCAAATGAGCAATTGAGGTTTTCAACTGTGAAATTTTCTATAAAATGGCAAAATTTTTGAAAAAATGATTTTGCTTATTTTTCTGTTATAAACATGTTATCCACGAGCTGTAAAGCTCACCCCCTTTTCATCCCCATCTCCAGGTATCGAGAAGGAGATCGGATGAAAGCGAGTCAAGACCTCCGTTCATTTGTATATATGTTGTAGGGTTAAGTTCCTTTTTGTAAGAGTAAGGTTTTAGACTCTTAATAAGGATTTTGGGTTTTATGTATTCTTATGTATTTCGGATTTTGAGATTAATGTTGTATCGTGGCTTGAAAATGCCACTTTTGTTTGGTGATGTATTTCTTTTGGAGTATGTAAATAAATTATGGATGTGTATATAGATTAGAAAAGTGAATTATGGTTTTGTATATAAATTGCATATGATTATGAATGAGATTGATTGTGTTTGGATTCCGGACAGGAGGTCCGATGATTCTGATTGTTGATTGAGAATTATTTTGAAGTGCTATGTATATGATGATGACTGGTTGTGTTTGTTTATGCTGGGATTCCGGACAGGGAGTCCAATGATACTGATGTTTGAGAATTATTGAAGTGCTTTTGTTTATGGTTATGAATTGATGAATCCAAATGGAAAATTGAGTTGCTTTGTATGAGATTGAATAAGGATGATTAAAGAGAAAAAAAAGAAAAAAAATTGTACCGATTTGGATTAGTTTAGAGAGATTGTCTTATGGTTTCCAACGCGGCACGTTTGTTTGTTTAAAGAAAAATTTGTGTTCTCGGATGTTGGAATTTGCCCTTAAGTTTGATTGATTCGTTTTGGTTTCTTTGATTCTGATATTCGTTGTCAGAATTTCAAAGTTTTTGACCTTCAGCTTTTTGATTCGAAATTAGAGCATGTTCCGCCCATGCTTTGTGATCCGCTTTTGTTTTATGTTCGCTTTTTGATTTTTTTTGCTTTTGGCCCTTCGTTTTCTCTTTGGGCTTTCGTTTTTAGTCTTTCCGTTCGCTTTTCGCTTTGTTTTTCCGGTTGGGGTTCGGTTCCAAAATCGGATCCCAACACCACTAACTCTCTCAATGTTCTAGTGTTAAGATTTGCCATCTTTTCTTCAACTTTTTGAGAATTAGAATCTTGACCAATTGTTAGATCCATCTCAACTTTCACTTCTAAAGGTGAATGATGGATTCCTTACTTAGTCTCTTTTCTTAAATGATGTATCGTCTTCCCAATTTCTAGATTATATTGCAATTCCCCTATTTGAGAAAATTGAGTTATACAAGACAAGAGATTAGCAGTAAGCTATAAAATAATGCAAAGAAACTAAGTAACTAAAATGGTTCCTCAACAATGATGTCAAAATTTAATTAGGTTTTCAAATCCCTCAAAATTAATTTTGATTCTTAAACTTTTATATTAGTCGTAGAACTAGGACAAATCTAAAAGAACTAAAAATTAATTTCTTAATTTCAATTAACAAAAAAGAGGGAGTTTATGATTAATAAACTAATTAACTAAAATTAACAAGGAATAAAAAATCAACTAAATAAAATTTAAGAGTACCTAACTCCAATTCAAGGAAAAGATCTTATCTAAGTATAACATTAATTAATGGTCTAAAAATAATATTTTTCACACTTCAAGCAATTAGTTTGAAACATATTAACTAGAGTTTTGAATCCCCTTGGAATAGAATATTTGGATTTAGCCACACATGTCTTTAGTTCCAACACCAAAAATATAAGAAATGATAAAATATTGAGAGAAAATTATAAAGAAATGAAAAATGAATGATGTGAAAATGCTAGATATTTTTTTCCCTTTTTTCCCCTTTTTTTCCTTCTTTTCCTCCTCAAAACCTAGTTTACATCTATCTTGCAAAGATCGCTATCTAAAACAAACCCAAATCCCTACATAATAAGGTTGGAAATAAGTTTCCTAATTGAATTCTAGCTCTTAAAGTGAATTTGACATTAGGTGTGATCTCGTCTTATTCATTGCAATAATTTGAATACTTTTTTCAAAATTTGTGATTTTGTCCAATAATAGTCCAACTTGATCTCCAGATGTCATTTCCTAAAATAAAACAAATTTTAAGTTTCCAATTTAAGCACCAAAATATAGTCGAAACAAAAGAGAGAATTTCAATTAACATAGCAAAATAATATCTTATTAGTCATTATACTATTTATTGAATTTTGTTTAAAGAGCTACCTTAACATTCTTTCAACTAAATTTAGAAAAGTTAGTAGTTGTTCACTTTTTCAACCATTAAATGAGATTAAATCTATTTCATCATTTATACTCCATCATTTTTATTTATTTTCACATAAGCATTTAACTTATTGTCCAAAGCATTTATGATCACTAAAAATAATTAAATATATATCTCATGCAATAATTTGAAAAATATATACCAAGCTTAATGTTAAATAAATATGAGTAGATAATATTATTTTATGGACTTTACAAAACATTTATAATATGTATACACATTAATCTATATGTATCAATTAACGACTAACTAATTTGATGAACTATTATCTTTTTTTGCATCCTTATCAATAATATGTTTACACAGATTATTCCTCCCATAGCATAAACCATTTATAAGGGAGCAATAAATATATTTATCAAAAACAAAGCTTTAAAAATTGCACCATTAAGAATTTTCCTTAGCATTATGTATCATACCCATTTTGCAATACCCATGAATAATAGTATTATAATTAAACTATCAAACTCTAAGGCTACATTAACCATTTTATATAGATTGGTAGAGATAAATTTGCGTACTATCGGACCTTCTTGAATGCACCCCTTCTTGTCTAGTGTACATGTAAGCTTGTTAAATGCATAAATGAGAGGTAAAAATCCCCGACATGAGCATCTTATAAACAATTCATATTCCCAAAGTTGACGATTATCTTCAGAGGACCCACTAATTATTGTACAATTTGCAATTGCATTATACTCACACCCTTGACAAAGTATATTATTAAGGAGCTTCAAGTCTAGACAAGGTCTTTTTTTTCTTACAAAATGACTTATCTTAACCGTAGAAGTGTAGATTTTACTAGTAGCGCCTTTATCTTTTATTCTCAAATAAAGTTTATGGGCTTGATTGAAGTAGTCACATCCGACCAATATATTCGTAACGACATTACAAGATCATGCAAATGATTTATAGAAGTCTATTCTTTTAAACACGTTAGTAACTTCTTGAACCTTTTCTTTCTTTCCATAACTTGTCATTGCTTCAATATTTACTATCTCCATTAAAATTCTATCAACAGTCATCCTTTTTATAAGCATAAACTCTATGTCTGAAACTGCCCATGAATCCAAGCTTGTCAACCATGCATTTATAAGTAATAAACGTGTGCGTAAATCCATCTTCATCTTTAATAGAATTAAACATTTCAAGTATACTTTAAGAGGGCATTTTTGGTGTTTCAAGACAGAAGTACTGTAAATAGAGTAACTCTGAACCAAATGAAATACCGACCAATGGTAATAAAAAGTTATGAAAAAGCAAGTAAATTAGACAAATAAACTAATAGCCTCGTAATCTGACGAGCTATAGATCATCATAAAAGAAAAGATTATGAAATTCATACTCAAAAGTCAACAACCGCATATTTAAGGTCCTAACAAAAACAAGGGGATAACTACATCCTAAGAGACAGGTGGACAACACCAATGAGACAAATATTATACTCTTAATATAAAACTGCTAATTTAAAATATACAGAAAAGAGAGGGGAGAAGGAGAGAAGATGAGAACTCAGAGATTAAGGTGGCTGGAAAAGAAAAGAGAATGAAGAATGAGGTTGCAGAAAAAGGGAAGGAAGAAGGAGAGAAGATAGGAACTCACAGATGAAGGTGGCTGAAAAAGAAAAGAGAATACAAACGATGTGGAGTGTCCGAAGACTTTATCCATATCCAATCAAAACAACTTTAGTCCAAAAACTCTCAAGGTTTCAATGATGATCGAAATGTTTGTACGGTAAGTGTCACTAAAAATTATAAAGCCTACAAAGAGAATATAATTGAATTAGAAAACCTAAAAGCCTAGAACTTAAAGAGCGAATGACCGCGCGGGAGTCTTCGAACACTGGAGAACACTAATGTAATTCTCTTGAATACGAGTCTGATCATAGTAGTATTATAAACATTGGCCAACTATTAAAAGAGAAGGGTAGAGTGATTCCTTGTGGCCTGTAGATTCTGCATACAAACTTCTCATTCATATTTGTAGTACTACTCGCTAACACTACTCCAGAAGACTTGGAAAACTCTCTTTCTTGGCAATACCATATTGAGTCCATTCCTAAAGAGCACATATTGGCCTCGTTATAGTAGACTTTTCTTATTGGCATTGAACACCATGGAAGCTAAACCAACCACGCATATCCAACTTCCTGTAAAGTTATTGCGCTTGAGAAGGGGGGAACTGTACTATATATAATCATATATAATTGCCGGCATATATAATCACTATAAATATAAGAAGAGCAGGTCACCACCTCCACTTGTTCTTCAATAACTAACCAGCTTCGTAGTCATGATCAATTTTGAACGTCTATTTGCAAGCATTTTGTTGTTCTACTATTTAAAAAAAACCTATTGGTTACCATAAAGATCAAGACAGGTCACCGAGAAAAAATGAAATATTATTATATTCAATGCCACTTAGATGAGTTTCCCAAATCCTTAAAATATTTAGCTTTTTAACTTCTTGCAAGCTTCCTTGTTGTTGGAAGAATAACTAATTTTCCAACGAAAAGCCACAGATTCCAAGAGTTGGGCCATGATAAAGCTAAAATCCCCAAGAACGAACAAAATGAACCACTCCTTAAGTCAGCAAAATTGGAGGGATCTCTTCTTAATCATCACGTATTATTTATGTAATTACTTATTTGTATCAGATGTTTTGTCTCAAATTAATACATAACAAAAAGGCGAAAAGACAAGGACCCTTCTATGACCATGTGGAAGCATATCTGTAAATGTAGTTTAGACACCAAGTAATAGCCAAAGGGCGTCCCATTCAGTCTTAAAAGGTACGACAAGATAGCCACGATCAATGTTAAAGAATTTTAACCGATGAAAAGAGAAGAGAACATGGGATGGTCATGAAATGAGGTTTATCTTGTTTATCTGCCTCCAAAGCCCTTAACTTTTTCGACAGGAGTCAGCATCTTCCGGGTTTTTTTTTTTTTTAAGTTTTCGCTTCTCCAATGACAAATCATTTTAACCCATCACATATTTTCTCGAGATCTAGTCATTTCCTCCTTGGAATTTTCTTTCAATTTACGGGCATTATTGGTCACATGCCGATCCCATCAACCAAAACATTATAGACAGCTATAAACATCTGTACCACGAAAAGCTCCAGTTGTAAATGTAGCTAATCTAATATTATCATCTTTTTTTCTTCTTAACCTTACCGTTACAAAGCAGTGAACCAATACGGAAGAGATTTACAGTTCCTCTGGAAATGTAAGGAGATGGTATGTTAAGAACGGGACTAATCCTAATCCCATTGCCATAGGACTTACACTTCCTTAATGGAGGATTCTTCTGTGATGAATTATAAGGATAAAATGCACCAGAACTGGAATTAGAAAGCTTTCTATTTGGGAGAGAAGGTTGTTTCTGCAACTTTGGTTTCTGCGTTTCCTTTGATAGAATTGATTGCTTGGGAGGATTTGGAGCTGACCCCGTAGAGTTGCTTCTTGTCAGAAACTGTAGCGAACGTATCAGAGCTTTGCTTCCAGAACGGTCAAAATTCAAACTACTGCTTCTCTTGAACTGCCAAAATGATTTTGGTGCAGGTTTTTCTTCTGGATCAAGACTCATTGACAAGAATTCTTTCAGTAGCTTCTTTTCTGTTGTCTCCGTTCTTGCTTGCTGGGGACGTGAAGTTGGCATTTGCTTCGGTTGATCGTTTTTGTCTTTCGAAAAGTTAAAGTTTTTCTTGATTTCCAGAGGACGGATCTTTCCATTGGCGAAGAGCTCATCTGCAGAAGATAGTTCTTGGACGAAACTGTTGGCAACGCAGAAATTGAAATCTGAATCCAGCAGAAACGAGTCTAATCTACCATGATGCTCTTGAATAGATACAGAATCTGTTGTTGGGTTGAGATCATGAGAAAAAGAGATTCTTGGACTAATTCCTGCACTTGAAATCTCCGGACCGACATCTACGGCCATGAACAGATTGATAAGGCACTTGCAACCGAAAACAAGAATTTGACTGGGAAATAACAAAACCCTTATGTCTCTAGTTGTGAAACTTAAGAAAGCAGAAAAAAGTTTTCACATGTCCAACAACAAGAATGGTATTAAATACCCGCAGGATCTGAGACAGAAAAGAAAGTGAAAGGAAAAAGGATTAAAGGAGAAAGGGAATAGAAATACTGGATTGAGTAATCAGAAACAGCAGCTTTTAGCTTTTGTTTTTTGTCTAAGCTACTGCCATCAGAGGATTAGAGTATGATAACAAAATCAGCTGTGAAGGATTGAGACATAGCAACAACATGATGCTCTACTCTTGGAAGCTGTCAAAGCAAAAAAGAAAGAGAAAGAATAAAGGATAACAAAGCAGGAGGATTCAAGCACCGAAAGGCTACAAAAGCACTCTAGGATGGTTTCCAATGAAACTTTTTTCACTTTGGCTACAATTTGTGAATGAGAGTTTGAGAATGTATGCAGTAGACAGCTAGTACTATAAGATCAACATGCATATATACGTGTATATAGAGAGATTTAGCAAAGTACACAGCAAGTGACGAGACGACATTAAAACTTGTGGGGCAGCCATCTGTTTGTCAAGGATTAGTTAGTGTTTTGTCCGAATAGTGCCAAGCTTGGTTAAGGATATAACGCAAGTTTGATTATGTTGCTTCAGATCTACAGAGTAAGTACTCCTATTCACATTCACTACCATTCCTTTTGGAATCTAATAATTAAGAAAACGAAGCCATCATCTGCGCACACAAGGGTTGATAATTGAGATGAAAGGCAAACCAATTGCATTTCATGCCAGGTGGGTCCATCTGAGAAATAATTGACTTAGCCAAACACATGATGATGAACAATCACACTTAATAGAGGGTACAAGTAATCAAACTTCGTAAGTTGGACATGGTGATATAGACTATGAAAAATCGACAAGCCAAATTCTATACAGACACAAACGTGACATGTCCTTGAAATAAACTAAAATACAAGGAGAATGATATTTCCGGTGATGGCTCTTATCCGGCACCGACAAGAAGTTATTGTCATCAAAACTCTCTCTCTCTCTCTCTCTATATATATATATTGGCTCCCAGCCTAGGTCACTTAATGATCTTGCCACCATCAAACTGTATCAAACATCAGACATGAATTATAGAGGACGTATAAAGGTCAACAAAAGTATACTGTAAAATTAGTGAAGGGGATCAAAGTAAAAGTAGGCACCATCAGGTTATTAATTAGTGGCAAAAGGGACATTTTGAATATTAACTTAAATCTTAATTTTTAATAGCATTTACAAAATTTTAAAATGATATAACTGTTTCATTTTAATTTTAATTTTATATTAACTAAAACTCTAAATTTCGATATGAATTTTAAAAGCATATTTTGATATTTAAATATTTATAAAAAATCTTACATAGTCAATCTCTTGAAGTTGGCTCTTAGAAAAATTTTGGAAAAACCTGTGTCGTTTGGAATTTTCAGAAAAAGTCTAATCAATTTAAACTTGTGATTTTCTGAAGTTGACTCATGTTTTAAAAAATTAACGGAAATTCTGACATTACAAAATGGTCCACATGGACCAATCAAAAATGGTTTTTGATTTGGACCAACCCAATCCGAAGCTTTACCTAACCTATTTTATTTACCCAACCGACCTTAAAGTAACCCAACCCACCCACTCGGCTCTCTTCACCTCTAAACTAACGTTTTTCCCCGAAATCACATTCTCTTCCTTTAACCGCAATCCTTAAAATTATCCACAGCTGACGAACAATCGAGAGATGGTGAAAGAAGCAGGGAAGCAACCGGAGGAGAATAGCGGAAGACAGACATATTCGCAGGTCTTCCAACTAAGCATTTTCCTTAAAACTGCAACTACCAACCATATTACAATTTCCGCAGCCGCAGGGATATATATCAACAGGATAATCCCCACTGTTTAATGTTCCAATAAGAGAAAGAGAGAGAAGAGCAGGGTTGAGAAATTAATGAAAATCACAAACACACATATTCAATCATACCCGTGGATTCTGCTAAGGACTTCATCGAAATATAGCAATGACCAATGAGTAAAAAAGTTGGGTATGAGGATGGGGTACTTTAATTGTTAGTTTATGGCCTACCACTAATTGCTTAGTTGTAATTTAGGGACAAAATAATTTAAAGACATTCTTTATCTAGTACATATTTTAGTGACAAAATAATTTAAAGACATTCTTTATCTAGTACATGTTTAGATGTATATAATAAAGCTTATGAGATAATTATACATTACAAATGAGATTATAATTATGAGATTTATATTGTATTTATGTATTATCCTTAAAATATTCCTAGTCATTGTTCTATTTAGAAATGGCAAAATTGGCCCGAGTTGATGGCCCCTAGCCTATGACCCGACAAAACGGTACAAAACGACATCATTTTTTAATCTTTTTTTAAAAATATAAGGTCGTCAGGCTGGGCCAACCCGCCTGTAGCCCAACCAGTGGTCCATTGGGCTCGGGTTGGGCCACAGGCCACGTGTTGGCTAGCTCGTGGCCACTGGCTCGACCTGACCTAATGCTATCCCTAGTTCTATTAAAGCTGAACATTAATAGAACGTAACAAAACTAGCATATATTATGTTTTTCTTTAAGAAAAAAGTAATCAATTTCATAAACTAAAATATGGAGATACTTAGACAAACGTGTCGGTAATTATTAGAGAACACGTTCATTGAATAAACTTAATATGAGAAATCTATTTGAAACATCACTTGTATATCTATAAAAATTCTCATTATGATAATTGTATAAGTGATCATATGACTTAAGGTCTCCTAAATTATCTTATATAGGGATTGCTATATTTTAATACTATTTATGACTTATTTAATCATAAGTCATTAAGTTAGTAGTCATTGGATATAACATGAACTATATGGAGTTAGTTGAGTGATCAAGATATGATTCTATCACCCTAAAGTAATTAGGGAGAATGTTTTTTAATTCTCGATTAGTATTGATTCAAAACATCATTGACTAAGGTAGAATGACGTTTTGTAAATATAGCTTATAAATGTCATTAATTGAATGAATAGCTAATGACAGAGAACTACTATAGTTGGACTCAAAATATCGTATACTTTATGTCTAATAGGAACATTATATGATGAAAGTATTGAATTATACGAAAAAATCATGCCCTTAATGATTAGTCAAAATTACTTTAATATTTTTAAATATTTGAGTGGTCATGATGCGTTGTTATATGTTAATATTAATTTATGATTATAAACCTGTTAATTGAAGAATTAAAAATAAATATAAATAAATTTATTTAATTCTAATTATAAATTAAAATTAAAATTTATAATTATTGGTATTATATTTGAGAATACTTATCTAAACAAGAAGCAGCATTGAAGCCTCTCCCTACGCACAAAAATTTAATGGTTCGAATTATTAATACTGCAATTCATATAACCTTGACATTTAACTAAAAAGAAAAAGTTGCCAGATCACTTCTTGCTGGCCTAGCTTCTAAACCTTCCACCATGAAACTGTTAGTGCATCACCACCGCCGTCCTAGGTTTCTTGTTCTGCATTTGACAGTCATGACACAACGATGATACGACAGAGGAGGCTAACAATGCTAACAACCGCCAGTCCACACAGAATATAGTGACAGCACAAGAAGGGTCTTCGCAGTTAAAGTGCTACAACGATCAGGGTCTTATTGGCGTCCATTCACAATTTCACATGTGGCTAAGCTCTTCTCCCTTAATTTCGGCTCCGATTCCGACATTGACCAAGATATGCCCAACGCCAAGCTTTGGGTTGGGATGGACCAACGAAAGTTGCTTCTCCTTTTTCGATCATGACCATGTCGGCCGTTGCCCCAGAGCCTGAAAGGTTGGTTATTTGATACTGACAATGGCAGGTCCGGGCCCGAGACAAGCTGAAAAAATTTAAACACAATTTAATATCTGCCAAACATTAAAAATAAATTTAAGTGTAGATCGAATTGAATAAATGAATAATTTCTTCAATTTTAGGGAAACAAGAAGTTACAAGCTTCTGTTTTTTATTTGAATTTGAATGATTTTTCAATTTAATTAAGTGTTTCTTTCACTTTTTATTATATTCTACTTATATGTATATGTGATATAATCCACCAAAGGGGTTAAAAAGCTAAACATATTGAATTTAAAAACTAATAAAAAAATTGGAATTATAGTAAAAATTAAAATTAAAGGAAGATTATACCTAATTGAAATTCAATTTAAAAATTCAAATGAAACTAATAGTTAATTAGTTAAAAATAGAAGATTTTGAAGAAATGAAAATTACGTTATTTATTTATACTTACTTTGATAATTCGATAAATCCGCTCTAATCAGAGTTAGAGATAGACAATAAAAAAAGGTTTACTTTTTATTTTTTTCCGTTCAAATAGAAAAGAAAGGACTTCTATTATTGGTTAGTAATATTTATTTGTATTTGTTATTAATATTTATTAATTAAATCTTTATAATAATTTATAAAATAATAATGAATTATATATAAATATACGATAAATATAAAAACTCATTGTAATTGAAGAAAGTACCCCCATTTTTATGTTTTGAGATGCACTTATGTTATTTACTCACTTAAGATTTTTATCTATCTTATATCAATTTCTATCAATAAGATAAAAATATCAATAAGATAAAAAGATAAAAAAAATTCATTATAGAATATGGTTGTCTATGAAAAAAAATATTCAATTACATTTGCCTTTTTTTATAATATGATCAAAGTTGTTAAACAAAATAAAATTTCAAAAAAATTCATTAGAAATAAAAAAACAAAAATTGCAAATGATAAACTCCCAAATAGAAAATTATTCAAGAGGAAATCTTGATTATAATTTTTCATAATCTTTTTTTGATATATTAATCTTGATTTTGATATCTACAAATACATTTAATAATAATAATAATAAACTATGCTTTGGGATGGGATGATTAGAACCTCCGAATACTAGGATCAAAACGTTGCATTACGGTTTGACCACACCCCATTTGTCTTTCTATTCAACCCTTTGATGGGGGTTGCAATTATTTTATTTGCAATATTTCTATTTATTATTATGGAAATTTATAATTCTTCAATTTTACGTACTGGAAATTTAATGAATTACATTTATAAGAACCGTTCATTTTAAGCTTGTCAATGCAGAGTGAAATATTTAGGCCTTCAATTTTTTTAAATCCCATTTTCATTCTATTTTCGTAGTTTGATTGTGGAATTGTTTATAATGGATTCTATTGTGGTTTGTTGACTTTGGACTGGGTTGGAATCGAGCTCAACTGCCATTTTTAAACTAGATACAAGACATTAAAAATTTTCAAATTTATTTTATAAATTTTGATTAAAATATTACAATAAAATATAGGATATGAACATCATATTTATACCAATCCGATATTATTTATATGATAATTTAACTTAGTTCTTAAACTTTGATCGAACTAATTAAACACGATCTAAACTAATAATTTCTTATAATTATATTAAATTATTAAATTAAATTAAATTAATTCAGATATAATTTAGGAATTTAGTTAGATTAACATATTTGTAACATTTGATTAATCTACGTTTAAAATTTATATTATGTATTTATGTTTATATTTATATTTTTAATTAAAGTTTAATAGAAGAGAGTTTTTTAAAAAATTAAAAAGTATAAAAATTTTATATTTATGTTTAAAATTTTGAAAATCAATTGTGGACTTTGTTTTATGTTTATCTTCTCCACCTTCTTCCGAAAGATGGTAAAAAACCCGAAGGATGTAATTCCGCAATATATATTTTTTGTAGCTGTTGCTTCAAGCTGAATTTGATGGTTGCTTATCAGAAACAACAGAATCAATGAGTGTGAATTTTCTAGAATTTAATTACAAGCTGAAAATCATAATAATATAACTAATTAATCAACAAACAAAATTTGTTAAAGCAGTTCAGCACACATGACCTACGTCTGCAGGGCCCTCACCCAAATTGATCAACTTTCACTCAAGTACAATAATCTTAAACAAGGCTTTATTAAGCCGACACCATTCACCCCTTAACACTACCAACTCGTACTTACACCACATGAAAGTATTTCACACCTAATAGCATGATCATGTCATGCTAACCTCAACAAAGGATTTTTGCAACAATGAATGATGATCAAGATGAAAATAAAATCTCAAGTGATTAAATCAATAATAACATAAACAAAAAAACACATGAGTAAAAAGACACTCCCCTATTCGTGCACCGTCGTTAAACTGAAATCATGGGAATTTGGCTAACATAAATTTGCTGTGAATCTTTCGAACTGATCACTGATGAAACCCATGAATAGCATCTTTAATAATCATTAACAAGGTGTCGTTACCCTTGCAAATTAACCCTACACGAACAACAAGTAGTATATGAGAGCAGGAATCGTTCCCTTTAAGATCTGATTATGGAATGCTAACTATCGTTAAACTTGTCAACGAAATTTCAGTAAACGAAAACAAACACAAAAATAGAAATGAAACAAAAATCTAAAATGCAATCTAACCTAAATGATTCAGTATTGAATGTAAGCGGCTTACTAAACTAGAAAACAAAAACAACTAACGGAAAATAGAAGTCAAAAGATAATCTGACGCAAACAGCATTGGATTTGATGCAAACAAGACTCAACGAATTCAACTAAACCAAACTCAAACCAATGCTTGAAAATAAGTAATGATCTTGCCTTGAAAACCTCGACAACTACTATCATTAGTTTAAGACAAAGTCCGAATTCTCTCAGGGTAGGTTTGACAACTACTATCAACAACCTAACTATAAATCAATTAATCTAGTAGCTACTACTATCAATTAATTGAATAGCATCTAAAAATCCCTTATAAACCTTAATTCTAGATTTTAAGGTTTACGAGTTCAGATTAGCCATTAAAGGATAAGAATTCAAACACATGTTTGCAAAATCACGAACACAAGAATCAATTAAGATTAAATCCTCATGAATTAATATAGGTTCAAAGGTATTACCCTTTACAATTGAAATACAAACTTAGCTACACATACCTAGTAAGATGTTATTACCACCGAATGGTCTAAGACAATTGCGTTCCTTTTGAAAAGATTTAAAAAGCAAAAGTGTGGCTGGGAAGTATGAAGTATAACCCAGAGAAAAAAGACACAGGACCTAGAGACCAAAGTTGTATATATATCTCCTTCCTATCATGAAGTGGCTGACCTAATTAGGAGGTAAACTTCGAAACGAATTCCTCCTCTTCACATCAATTGATAAAGGCCGCAAACACCCTTCAGCATCTGCCTAACTAGCAATCCAAAGTGGCGTGGCTTGATGAGGTGGACATAGAGTCATCCTTAAGTAACCAATGGAGTCGTTCCATGTCATCAAAGTGCTTTGAAAATCGATTAAAGTTTTGTTAGCTTTCAACTGCATTTTTGATAATACACTAAGGTGAATTTCGACTGTGTATGAGAATCAAACGGTGGCAATTCAGGAGCTCAAATTTTATCAGTAGATTTTTCTTTGAGTTAGCTTCAATCTGAGACTTGAATCACTGAATTCCATCATTTGAGTCAAAAGTTATGATTGAAACATCGTCGAAAGATCATTCTGGCGATCCAAAACTCTAACGCACCTTTGGGAATTTATTTCTTTTAAATTCCAGCTTAGAAAAATCTGCAATTGGTCTCAAAAAATCCGTCAATGAGTCAAGAATTTAAGTATGAAATTTTAGAAATTTTGGCTAAACCAATCTCGAGATAACCCACAATGACTAAAGGTCAAGTCTGCCAAAAATCCAAAAACAGTGCAATTTGAGTCTATTTGTTTCATTTATGCATTTTACGTCAACGAACTTCAAATACTGCTAAAACATGATAAACCAGCTATAGATGAATGTAAAATGAATGTAAATGACTCTGAATTAAGTCCTAAAGATATATTAAAATATGAGTGTATCAAATTCCCCTACACTTAACTCTTGCTTGTCCTCAAGTAAGAAAAAGAACGGAAAGTAGCACTACAGAAAACCTAAAAAACAAAGTGCAGAAAAAAACATGTAATGTGAAGAAAAATACTTAATGCAGCATTCAAATCAGATCCCTAACCATATCAAGTAATTCAAGTATGATAACTAGAACTCGGTTTACCATGATCAACACATAAAATCAATGAACTTAATTTACATGTAGCAGTCGAGCTAATCTAGCATAATAGAGTTAGAAGAAATCTATGCCATATCGAAATAATAGGTCCCCTAATTGATATACACTCCAACACTCAAACTGTTTAGGCTCAAATGTGTAACTCTCAAAATTCGATCAACGAATACATTTTAGCATATGCTTGCTTTTCAATCTTGACAACACTATCAAAGTGCACATATACTATACACAATTCAAAAGGTCTTTAACATGGTTATAATGGGGCTTGGCTAAAGGTGAGGTAAAAAAAAGATAAGAGAAGGCTAAAGCAAAGGAAGTAGAGCTATACAGAATATCATCGAACTCATGTACATGTATGCATCCAGGCACATAATTCTACAAATTGAACACAAACAACTCCACTTCTTTTCATTCCATTCAGACTTTCCATAGAAAAGTATATAATTCGAAACACTTGAGTAACACTTTTCTGTTTCTTTTT
>JANKOE010000204.1:20339072-20379884 GCA_026284465.1 Erythroxylum citrifolium
TTGGCAATTGTTTGGTTCATATTGCCTGATTGATATCCCTATTTCTTTCCTGCAAACAAGTAGGTATCTTACATCTCTATTTGTTACATCAGAATCCTGCTGAACTTGATGACTGGCTTTCTGATTTGAACCCACATTCAAAAGTTGTGATATCTGATGCATATGCTGTACCGTCACTTCGAAATGCTGCCCCAGGTGATAGATTTCAATTTGAACGTCTTGGTAAGTTCCTTTTATTATTTAAGTTCAGAATGGTAAAACTTTTGCTGTTTGAATATCTTGGTATCAACGGTTGAGCTGTTGACTTCTTACCATTTTTTTTTGGACCATTCCGTGATATTTCAAGTTTTACTTTGTGGCTAACTATCTTGCTGTGATCTGCAATCCAGGTTACTTTACGGTGGATAAAGACTCAACTACTGAGAATCTCATCTTCAATAGGACTGTAACCCTAAGAGACAGCTATGGCAAGGGTGGGAAGTAAAAGATAAATGGATAGGGAATGAAACAAGCATTGTTAGGTGACAGTCCTTTGAAATGAGTAGTTTTGCATGGCCAGGCTTCCAACATTTATTAATATGTATTTAAGTTCATGGTCTGGAAGTTGTTCGTATCACCAAGTTACTTCAATATTGGGTCCATATTATACTCTCATCTTAATGTTCCAAAGCACATGTACGAAAAGGCTTCAACTGGAAAATATATGAAAGGCATATGTACAGTGCAGTTGTGTACATCTTATGTATTCATTATTTAGATGGCCATATTCCAATCATAATGTCCACTCAAAATTGTCATGCCACGCAATATTAGTTCCATTCTTGCCTATTTGCTGGGCTTCTTGCACAATATTTGATAATTTCTAGTAGGGATTCGGTGTTCGTACTACTTTCTCCCATCGTGAGACTAGGAACAAAAGATTACCATTACCAGGTGTAGAATTAACGCTTTGGTCAAACTCTTTCATACAGTTGCTGAGACCATCAATCTAATGTGTGTGTGTGTGTATTTTGTGTATGGTAATCTGAAACTTGAAGGTGTTGCGATCCGTTCTACTTGAGTCGAAAACTTAGTTATAAATGATTGGCGTCTACACGAAGAAATGATGATCTAAATTCAAAGGTCAAGAGGATTTGACATCATGTGACGTTGTACTCATTTCATATCTAATTATATCCTATCGAGCCGGCATAATTTTCCTCGTAAGACATGACGACCTTTAAGCGTGGCATCCAGTGGTTGCTCATAGTTGTACCATGATTCCTGTTAAAGTCCGAAAAAGCTTCATGTCATGTTAAATGGTAGTTGGAATTATGGTAGGACATGTTCTAACCCAATCCATAGAGAAGGAAAGTCGCCCATATGGGGTAGAGTTGCCTTTCACTTCCTTGGACCTACCACCATTGAAGAGCCTTCAGTGCATGCACCAATACAATCTTCAAAACTTGTCGCTGTAAAAACTTCTGTAGTGTAGGAAATAGTTGGTACTGTAGCCCCAGAATTGAAGGGCTTTTGAAGGAACCAATAAGAGAGGCCATCATTGCAAGTTTTTGAAACTTTGCCAGGTACAGAGCCCCCACCACACCCCCCTCACTCCTCTCTATCTTTGAGAGTTTAGTCTGTTCACGCATGTAGGTGACAGTGAAAGGCATTGATTTGATTGGAATTTGAGAGAATTGGGCACACCTATGCCGTTTCCTTCACTTGGAACCCCTTTGGCTCAACATGATAACGTAGTTCTCTTTCCTGCCGATGATTTGACTAGGGGACTCCTATTATCTTAACTAATAAAGAAAGACAAGTTGATCCAAGCGCAAGGCATATCCTTGAAAATAAGGGAATCATCAGTCGTGGGACATATCTTAGAATAAGATACCGCCGTTGTAACTTCTCTAATCGACACCATAGCTTTTAGAATTTTTATATATGCATATGATCACACACTGAGTTTAGTATAGAATTATGTCCGTGCACTTTCCCTTCCTAGAACCTAGACTTGTCATAAAAACAAGCATATAACTTCTCTTCGCCGTCCATGAATGTTACCGCTTAACACTTTAACCGCATAAGAATAGAATTGAAAGGTCCATTCCTGGATATTCGTACTTCCTATTTTAAGAGCAGAGTTTTAAATTCCAATGTGTTATAAACAAAGTTGTGAATTTTGTGCCGAATCGACCGAAAAATGGTACGAAATTTTTAGCATATCATACTGACCAATATTTGAAATACCGGTCAATACTGTAAATTTTAAGAAATTGGAGGACTGAAATGCAAAACAAAACCCTAACAAAAGCTATTCATTTTTCCTGGCACAACTCCTCCTCTCTATCGTGATCTCATCTCTCTAGTCCACCATCCAGACTCCATTCATCTCAACGTTAATGATAGCTTCAACCATCGCCAATCACACTATTACCATTCATCAGGTGTGTCATTACCAATTGTGCCATTGTCTTTCTTCAGTCTCGCCATCGCCATCGTCACCATTTGTCATAGCCAGTCACTCATAACACCACTAGTCGCTCACAATAGTGCGTATTGCCATCCATCGTGCATCACATCACTCTTTTGTGTTGTGTTGTATTGTAAAATTGTAGTGTTGTGACTTGTGATCTCAAGCCAAGGTTGCATTTTGCTAGCAAAAATTCACCGGAAGTGGAACCTTCTGTGTGTGTGATAATTGAGAATTTGATAATGTGATTGCTTGTGTTGTAGGCTTGTGGACTTGTGGATGTGGTGAATAATGAATTGTGAATTGTGAATTTGTGATTGTGGAATAGTGAAATGGAAGTTTGAATTTGTTTCATTCATAAAAATTAATAGAGTGGTTAGTGTTGTTTAGAAATTAGAATTTGTTATGTTTAAATTGGATTATAAATTTGAAGTTATTCATTTGTTATGTGAAATTTGGAATTGGAATATGAATTCAAGGTTGTTTTTGTCTGAAATTTGAGACTGAGATTCAGATTCATTGAAATTTAAATCAAAAGTTAGTCTTTATTATAAATTAGGTTATATATTATAAATTGAATTTTGTAACCATCAAAATGGACTAGTTAATTTATGGTTGAATTATATAATTATTAATTATAAAAATTGAGTCATAGTTGTGACTTTATGTCTATGATTGGAATATTTAATCAAGTAATCAATAATCATACAAAATAAGTTATAGTTAAAGTTTATGGTTGAATCACATAATTATACAAATTAGGTTATAGTTGTGAGTTTATGTTTAAATTATATAATTATACAAAATGAATTATATTTGTAATTTATGGTTGAATTATGTGATTACACAAATTGAATTATAGATGTGAGTTTACAGTTAAATTATATAATAACACAAAATGAGCTATCCCTGTAATTTATGAGTTTAAGATTGAATTATATGATAACACAAAATAGGTTATAATTATGAGTTTATTTTTGAATTATATAATTGCAAAAAAATATTTTATAGTTGTGATCTTATGTTTAAATTATATAATCACATAAAATGAGTTATAGTTGTGAAAGTGCAACAATCAATGTATACATTTAATGTTTGCGTTTAGAAAAAAAAGAATTATTGAGAAAATATTATTGGTCTATTTCTTCATATTTTTTTTACAAAACTTTATTTTGATACGAAGTTATTAAGTTATTTTGATAAATGTCTTCATTTATTTTTACAGATAAATGGAAGGAAGTTCAAGTGCTCCTGATAATTTAGCCACTTCAGGAATAGGGATGGCAATTGTACCCGAACCCGATGGGTACCCGATGAAATTACCCAAACGGGGGCGGGTATAGGGGCAAATTTTTACCCATGGGGTGGGTATGGGGGGTTAACAAAAATACCCGTCGGGTATCGGGGCAGGTACGGGGATACCACCCCCATACCCGTTTACCCGTTATATAATAATTACAATATTGTCATTATATATATATATACATACAAACTCAGAACCCTAATCCATAATTCAATTCTTCCTCTTCTTCCATCAGAGTAGACGCCGTCAGCCATCCTCTTCTCCCATCGCCGCCATCGCCGACGCACCGTCAGCCATCCTCTTCTCCCAGCAACGGCCACCCTCTTCTCCTCTTCTCCGACGCACCCTCTTCTCACTTTTTGCTTCGTCTTGGCTCTCTATATTTTCATTAATGGCTATAGCAACTACGTTTGAGCTCTCCAAAGGATGTTCTCTATTAATCGAGCAAAGCCGAAGAGCAAGCTCAGATAGGAAATCATTGCTTTGAATTTTGTTATATTTGGATTTTGTTCTTTTTACTCGTTAATTTCTTTTTCTTATTCTTTTTCTCGCTAAGCAAGCCTCGCGGATCGGAAGATAAAGAGGGAAACCGACTACGGTCATACACAGAGATCGGATAGTAACAGCAGCGGAAGAAGAACAGCAGCAAAACAAAACATGAAGATTTTTGTGAAGACTTTGAAGGGAACTGCCTTTGAAATCGAAGTGAAACCTGAAGATACGGTTCGGTTCTTCTTCATTTATTGAAAGAACTTTTGTTTTTTGTTTTTTCAGTTGGGGATTTACGAAATTCTGCTGCAAAAATGACGTCTGTCTTGGGCTTGACTCAATCGTCTGTGGTTTTTCATTGGCTTTTGGTTTGGTGATCTTTTTCTTTAGGTTCCATTTTAATCGGCTTAGGTCTAGATAGTGTTTAGTGGAATTTAGGTTGTCCAGTAGTGAATTGGAGATTTTGATTGTTTGGGTTCAGTTGCAATGCTTATGTCTTGCTATTTAGAGCTGTGTTTTGAGACTGTTGCTACTTGACCTTGAATTCATCGTATTTCCTCTGGGATTTTGGGGCTTTTCGGTGCTTAGTACTATTTTGATTGATTGTTTAGCTTGAATTCATATTTTCTTGTTAGTATTGAAAGGTTCTGCATTAAGTAGAGGTTGAGTTTGAAAATATGAATAGGGCAAGCATGTATATGTATGACTTAATCTAATAATTTGATTCAAAAAGGAAGGCTTTCGACAATGACAGTTCACTTTTCTTGATAGATGACCATACCTTGCCTTTTCTAGGACTTGTTTATATTTAAACAATTGCTTTCTTCGGTTGTGAGTCTCTTAAATTTTCTGTTGACATCTCTTGTGTGAGTTCGTAAGTTTAAATCTGTCATTTTATTTTCAGGTTGTTGATGTCAAAAAGAATATTGAAGATTCCCAAGGGGCTGACGTATACCCTGCAGCACAACTGATGCTGATTCACCAGGGTAAAGTCCTTAAAGATAACACCACAATGGAGGAGAACAAAGTTGTCGATAATAGTTTTGTTGTGATCATGATGTCAAAGGTGAGCTTTGTTTTTTTCTTTTTAACTGCGGGGCTCAGCTTACTGGGACTAGTGCTATTACTTAATCTTCTTGTAACCTGTTTCATTCATGCGTACTTGTGGTTTGTGTTGTTGTTACTTATAATTTCTTGATAAATTAATTATTTGCTTGGTTGTAGTTGATGCTGTTGACTATGTACTGTTTGTGTCTCAATATACAGAAAAATACTTCTAATAGTTCCAATCATTTTCTAGTTCTAGTTAATTAGCTTGAAGGAATTGCATTCATTTATCTTTCCCCCTCTTCCTGTTGTTCACTGTAGTCATAGTATCGCGTTGATTATAATACTTTGTATGTTTTGACAATGATAGACTAAAAGCTCCCCTGGTGAGGGTTCATCAGCTGCAGCAAAAAATAAGGTAAGATGGTGGCTTTTGTTATGTGCGAATGTTTTATTGCTTGTACTGATAAAGATTCAAAGTTCGAGTTCTTTAGTTGTGAATTAAGTCTCGTTCAACAGTCTTGGATCTGTCGTGTTTATGAATTGTCATATATGGACACATCTTTGATTACTTCTTTTCAATATTTTATCTGGTACAATGAGAAGTTTTAAAATTCTCAACCCTTCACTCATCTATTATTACACCTCTGGAGTATACATGTGTAAGGCTGAACTTCCCATTTTGCAATGCCTCTGCCGTTTTGTCTTAGGTGCAAATTATGACTTCTCAATGCTGATTTCATAATGCAAATTATGACTTCTCAATGCTGATTTAGGCACAACAGACAAGTATGCCAGTATCAGCTGCAACACAAACTGCTGCAGCTGTGCCAGCACCGTGAGTGAATAACTTCTATCTTATTATTTTTCTGCTAACTAATGAACCCAAGATGATTAAATATATGGCTGATGTCTTCTGTCTCTGTGTGTGTTGTTTTATAGGCCCGCTCCCACACCTGCTCCCGCACCTGCTCCTGCACCTGCACCTGCTCCTGCTCCTGCTCCCACTGCTACTTCTGCACCTGCACCTATGCTCGCACCTGCTGAGTTTGTATCTTTATCGTCTAACCTGTTTGCTCAACTTCACAAATGTTTCTCTTAGCAGTTAAAGTTTTTCTTGAGGTCAAAAGTTATTACCTAATAACTAGGATAATTCTTTTTTTTTTTAACGACATTGTTTGTTGAATCAGGTTGGTGACAGATGTCTATGGCCAAGCAGCATCTAATTTGGTTGCAGGAAATAACTTGGAAGGAGCAATCCAGCAAATTCTTGATATGGGCGGTGGGACCTGGGACAGAGATACTGTTGTACGTGCTCTTCGGGCTGCTTACAACAATCCAGAGAGAGCTGTTGAATATTTATACTCAGTAAGTAGTAGTCTGGTCATATGCTTTTAGGTTTATTGCTGGAGAATGGTCGTTAGAAGTTCAACTTAAGCTGACATATGTTGTGAAATTATTTTTCAAACGTTAAGGATTACTCTTCGCTCTCTCCATGTAGGGTGTAGAAAATTTAGAATTTTCGAGTCTCAATATTTTGCTTGATTACGCACATTGATTTTTATAATATATAGCTTGTTGATATCACCAAATGATTCCATGCTATTAGGATGCATGGTATATCTAGTGTTTAAAAGTTGTACTTTGTATAAAGTTGAGAGTTTTTCTTGGTCTATACATACTTGATGCATGAGTATTCATTCTAAATTTTACAATACAATGCTAGTTGAAACCTCTGCTTGCTTCTGTATGATTGTGATGCATGGTCTATTAGTTTAGCAATGTACTTACTGTAAGAAGAGGGGCTGTGATTTCGTGTTGTTCTATTTAATATATCTCATGTTATACTTGATTTCTTTGCATTTATATAAAAATCAGCATTCCTCTTGCGTCGAATAATTCATATTTTGGAGGTCCAGACTACATGTATGCCTTGGGAATTAGGTTTTCTTATTATACTCATACTTCTCGGGCAATTTATGTCCCCTCGTCTTTCTTAGTCTCTCCCATTTGCCCGTGTTTCTAACTACTGGGAAATTGGAAGCCATATATTTGCCATTGTGTATTTAACTTTTGCTACTATGTCATCTCCTTACATCTCCCCAACTGTTTTGGGATTAAAGCCTCATAGAGCTACTTAGCAACTTGATTGTATGATTAAGAATCCATTAGGTCCTTTCCTTCTGTCATTGAAATCTTCCAACTCATATGAAAATATATGTTAGGGTATCCCGGAGCAAGCTGAGGCTCCTCCAGTAGCTCGTGCCCCAGGGATTGGCCAAGCTGCAAATCCTCCAGCCCAGCCTCAACAAGCAGCACAACCAGCTCCACCTTCTAGTGGACCTAATGCAAATCCTTTAGATCTCTTTCCACAGGTAGTTTTCTCTACATTTATACTTTTGGTGCGCTGAAGATGAGCTTAAATGTGTGTTTTATTGTGTTTTTTTTTTTTGGCTTTCTGATTTATCAAACAAATGTTTTTCTTCTGACTTGTTTCTTTTACAGGGCCTTCCAAATATGGGTTCTGGTGCTGCTGGTGCAGGGACTCTTGATTTCTTGAGGAATAGTCAGCAGGTATTAATCCTTCTGGGTGATGTTTCTTTTTCCTATTTTAGCGGATAGTTCAACCATGATGTACTAAAACATTATTTTGTCTTCAATTTCAGTTCCAAGCCTTGAGAGCTATGGTGCAGGCTAATCCACAGATATTGCAGGTTCCTTTTTGCCTGGATTACTTCTTTTTCTCTGTGGTGTGTTTAGTGTAATTTCTACCTGTATTTACAGCCTATGCTTCAAGAACTGGGGAAGCAAAATCCTCACTTAATGAGGCTTATTCAAGAGCACCAAGCTGACTTTCTACGGCTGATCAATGAACCTGTTGAAGGTGGAGAAGGGTGAGGCTTGTCATTGTAGGTTACATTGTTCTTCTAACTTAGATGTTTGTTTATTGTGCTGATTTGTCCCATTAATTACTTAAGGAATATACTGGGGCAGCTTGGTGCATCAATGCCACAGGCAGTAACAGTCACACCTGAGGAACGCGAAGCCATAGAACGAGTGAGTTCTTTCATACACAACTCTTTACTTTAATGGATTATGTGGTGAAAATGTTCCTTTCAAGATTCTGATGCATCTTAGTAGTTTACTTGACTTCTTAAATTTTATGAAGTCCTCGACGCAAATGATACATCTGAGTCATGTGACTTCATTTCTTGCATGCCATCACTCATTTCCGACAGTGTTGCAAGACGATATCATTTCTTTGGAGCATTTATGCAGTTGTGTTTCATCTTTCTTATTTGATTTCAGCTTGAAGCAATGGGTTTTGATCGAGCAATTGTATTGGAGGTGTTCTTTGCCTGCAACAAAAATGAGGAGCTGGCTGCCAACTATCTTTTAGATCACATGCACGAGTTTGAGGAATGATGTAGTAGCGGACATATGGTCAATCCTTCCATCTTATTGTTATTCTTTTCCTATATACTCCCTTTTAAGCTTCATTTCTTATCAAGTTTGGAGTTTATGATGCCAAGTTTTAAGACGAGGAACAAAGATGTAACATTCCCTCCTCCAGCTTCTCCCATGTTAGGATCTTCATATGCATGCCGTGTGGAATCACTTTTATTGGGCATACTTTTGACACTTTGCATGGACTGCCAATATAATCAGTGCCAAGGTTTCTTGTCAGTTTAGCGAGCCGTTACAGCTTGTTTGGTCTGCTTGGATTTCCTATGCTCGTTTGGGATAGATGTCTTCGGTCTTTGTGTGGTTGCTGTGATGACCTTGGTTTCATTTCATAGTGCTTGTCCCGAATGCATGTGTAAGAGTCTTTACAAACTTGCAAAATTATAAGATTATATTTGATTAACACGTATGGCCTCCTTTCCAAATGGTTGGAGCTCTTTTAAGATTCACTTTACTGCTTTATCGGCACCCGAAATCTCTATGAGCCTTTGAATTGCTCATATGACAGCTTCCGCAGCAAGCTCATTATCACTTGTGCCAGCCATCATCTGAAAATTGGGTCCGGTGGCCCTCAATCTCCTTTTTCCTATTAATGCTTGAAGTTATTAAATCTTCAAAGTCTTTTTCATAACCTGAATTTGCGTAAGATGCTCCTGCGGTTACCATAACATTCAACAGTCAAAATGTTGTTTCTTGTTTACGTTCACAGTATTAGCGACAAAAGACATACCTCTATTTATATTTATCCCAAGCCAACTTCAAAATTGAATATTTTGTGTTAATGTGTATTTGATGATTAGAGAAATTATATAAAATTTATAATGTGTGTTCATTATATTAAAACACAAATGAATTATATTTTACATGCTGTCATTCTAGTGTACTCTTTCAATAACTGTGTTAGTGTCATAAGAATTGATTAGTTTGTTACAGTTGAAAGTCATCACAGGGTGAGATTTTACAATCACTCAGAAAATATTTAAAGTTTAAAGGTTCAACCGGTGTTGAGCTGCTATAAATTTGGTATGGGAACATTGCCTCAATTACTTCCAGATACGCATTCTCAACAATACAAGCGTTCAATCAATCCTCAGTTGGTTTAACCAAAGACCCTCTCACAGTAACCTTTTCCTTATTCTACATTCCACTACTGTTCATAACATTTGGACTGAAAGAAATTCAAGAACATTCAAGGATGAAGCCATGGATGTGGGGAGCTTATGCGTCAGAGTAATCTTCCAAGTTTTGGAACATCTCAGCTCAAACATTGTGGGAAGGTAATGAGAGGTAAGAAAATTTTCACTAATCATTGTTTTGTAGGTTTGCTATTTCAGGTTTGGTATCTGCACAAGTAACTACACATATAACTTCTCTGAGCGAAAAAAACAGGGGATGCAGACACTGTTCAATCATACCTCAATTTAGAAATTACAGAGCTTTGGCGAGAAATGTTATGTGAATCATTTCCTACGGAAGCTCAATTGATAATGGCTTGCGAGATGAAGACAACCATGACAGTGGGCAAGAATGTTGAACTGTTGTGTTGTTGGAATGTATGTTATTGAATTTATATTATTGGGTTGAAGAACTAGATTTATAAGATTTCTTTGTAGGAAGTTAGTGGAGAAGTGTTGGTGGTAGTGCTTGTCTCGCGGTTCCTTAAGATTTTGCATTGCCTTTTTCCTTTTGGTTGGGAAGAGATTTCTATTGAAAATCTCTAGATCTGTGCATAACATTTTCGTATTGGTATAAAATTTACTGACTTAAAAAAATTATTGAAATAAAAAATACACCATTGTCTATTACTATATGATGAACTGGTAATAAATAAATCTGAGTCTAATATAATTTCCTGTCATTAGTAAAATCATTTCTTATTAATTCAAAATTCATGGATGATTATATATAAATGATCCATTTTAACAAGTGACCCTTAATTCACATCTACAAACATGAGTGTCAAATGAATCCTCTAGACTAAACGCTAACCTGAACTCTAACCCTCATCCTAACCCTAACCCTAAAATCACTTCCCACCCTTCCTAACCCCTCCCTTTTGCTAATACCTCTCCTAACCATTCCTCCTTGGCTGAACCTAAGAGTTTTGCTGCTGCTGTTGCAGCAGGTAACAAAGTAGATGGACCTAAGAGAACTTGGAAACAAGTAGTAGGCGATGAATCAGACTCCTCATTAGAGTTCAGCCCTCCTGTGGAGATTGAAGGCAAGCTGATGGTTGCTCCCAGTCTTGATATTCTTCAACAAGGAGCTAAATCATGGAAAGCTACTCTAGTTGGATTCTTTATGGAAAAAGACCTGCTTTTCCTATCATTCAAGCTTGGGCAGCTAGGAATTGGAAGGGAAGAGGACTCTTGGAGGTTATGTTATCCGAAAAGGATAATATAATTTTCAACTTTTTTTCCAAATCAGAAGTTTTAAAGGTCATTGATGAAGGTCCTTGGCATATTTCTCAGCTTCCTCTTTTCCTACAAAGCTGGCATCCTGGAAGGAACTGGAGAAAATTAGAAGAAAGAGTATTCCTTTATGGGTGAATATCCATAATATTCCCTTAGAATATTGGACCACTATGGGGCTGAGTACGTTGGCAAGTTATTTAGGAAAGCCTTTATGTATGGATGAGAACACAACTATGAGGAAAAGGGTAGGCTTTGCACGGTTATGTATCAGCATGGATATCACAAAAGAATTGCAAGAGAGCATTCCTATTCTAAGACTAGCTGATGCAAATTCTCTTAGAGAAGATAAGGTGTTTGTAACTTACCATTGGAGACCATCCCTTAAGGCTCAAGGAAAGGAATGGAAACCTAAGGGTAGAACTTTTTTTAAAGGGGACTATTGGGAAGTGATGGGGCTGGAAAAAATGGAGCATGAGGATCAAAAGCAGAAAAAGGAGACAGAACAACTGGAGGAGCAACAAGGGATGCTCTGGCTATTTAATGGATCTTTGGACACTCAAGTTCACAATCAGATGGAGAACAATATTGAATCATCCCAACAGAGGGAGGAACATGTTGCCTTAGGATGTTGACTCTAAGACAACATGCGAGTTACTTTCCCTTTCCTAAAATCCTGGGGGTCTTTGAGGTCTCCAATTGGTTCCTACAGGGTTAGTCCAAGAAAAATTTGGATGATTTTTTCTTCCAGCATTGTAATACCAGAATATGGGTTATTACCTAACCTCTATTAGAACCCTAAATAATGAGCTTGTTTTGTACCTTTAGTTCTCATCAAATAACATTATGATGAATTATGACTGTCCGCTCCACAAATCTCACAATTTTGAAGCATATGCTTCAAAGAACTAGATGAAGGTTGAAGATCACTTACTTGTTTCCTTAATGATGCAATTACTGCAAATAAAGTAGCTGTTGAATCTGCTGACATAACCACTTTCTGTTCCTCATCTATAGTGGTTTACTCCTTTCATTGTACCAAGGCAGTTGTTAGCAGCCATGTCTTTAATCAGGTCAAATGTAGCATCTATGGTCTTCTTCATCAATGAACCTCCTGCAACTGCATCAATGGTGTTTCTGGTTGCTAAATTGACCTTATTATAAAATGTTTATCGCAAAAATTCCCTGGGTAGATTATGATAGGGGCAACCCCTTTGTAACTCCTTAAAATGCTCATATGCCTTATACAATGATTCCCCCTCGTATTGCTGAAAGTTGGTGATTTCCTTGATGATCCTTGTTGCCTTTATCAATGGGAAATATTTGGACAAAAAGGATTGCACCAACTAGTCCCATGTTCTGACTTGTTCCAGAGTAAAAGAGTTCATTCATACCTTTGCTTGATCCTTTAGTATGAAGGGAAACAATCTCATCTTCACTGCATCTTCAGACAGCCCGTTTTCCTTGAAAGTATTGCAAATTTTCAAAAAATTGACAATATGAGTATTAAGATCCTCATGTGGCAAACCATAAAATTGAATATTTCTTTGCAAAATATTAAGTATAGCAGGTTTGATTTCGAAATTGTTCACATTCATTAGTGGTTTAGCAATTCCTTACTAGTTCAGGTTAAACCCTGTCTGCATAAAGGCCATCAAAGTTCTTTCTTCACCACCTTGTTCCCTCTGTTTAGCCATTATCTGCTCAATTTAATCTTGTTTCCTTGCCTTTCTCAATTCCTTTTCCACTTTGGTGATGTCAAGTTCTCGCAATTTCTCCGCAACTTTTGCACTCCTTGTGTGCATACACTTATTACATACCAGAAAAGAATATCAAAGTAAAAATGAAAAGAAAATCTAAATCAAAACAATTCAAGCCAAACTCGAGGTTAGGCGTAATCTCTGACAACGGCGCCAAAAACTTGATAGGTAATTTTCCAAATTTAAAATAAAAAAATCTTATCCTGCAAGTATACAAATCAGAAATCGCAGTATAGATAGGTATCGTCCCACAAGGATTAGTTATTAACTAAAATGATCCAAATTTTGTTTTGTTCAGAAAACTCAAATAATTAGATTTGAAAGATCCAAAATATCAAAATTAAGAGTCATACATACACACTTTAGGGTTGTCACAAAAGTAAGAACACAAATTTAGAAAATGGTGAATCAAAGTATCAATTTAACAACTTTAGATTGTCATTACCTAACTATATATTCTCTCGCTTTAGCATTGTTCATTATGTTTAGTCCAAAATTTCCTAGCATCTTGGTTCTTTCGCTCTCATTACTTTAACCAAATAAGCTCTATTTAATGAAGTAAATAAATTATGTAGGCTTTCACTTCCCATTTTTCACTTAACCATTAAAAGGATAAGAACAAATTTTTAGACAGCCACTTTTTCATTCAAGATCTCTCTCCAAAAGCCAAGGTAACTTGATATATGGAGTATTCTTGGTGTAAGCCCACTCTTATGGTACTTACTAACATATTTCTTAACTCCATATCTCTATGTGAGCTAAGTATGGACAACTATATACCATAAACATCAAACAATAAGAAACATATCCATAACATTGAATAAAGTGAGGTACTGCATAATTTAGGCAATAACAACCCTAATAACTACTTAGAAATCCATGAAAATCTCATCCAACATGTTCATAAAATATCCATACATACTTCTCAATCAACAATATACAACAAAGAAGCATCAAAAGAGAAGAAGTAAGGCTTATATGTTGAAGAGCAAAGCTGAAATTCTATGGTGGCAGCTTTGTGTCTCTTTGAAATCCTTTAATTCCACCTTGAATTCTCTTAGTTTTTCCCTAAAAAATGTGTTCTTCTCTCTCCCTTGGATTTCTTGCACGACCTCCTCCTTTCTAGGGTTTAAAATTGAGTTTTTATACCCCATTTAATGCTTAAAACAATGTAAGACGGAAGTTGTCAGCTGGAATTTTCCAGAAAACTTTGTTTTTTGTCTTGACTTCAATCCATGATACCTTATTGATTTCTTATCCAAATTGGGCTTTTATTTCACTAATTTGAAACTGAATTTCTCCTCTTTCTTTTGGATCAAAAACAAAAAATGTCCAATAAGAATTGTATCTTGCAAAAGCTTAACATTGGTGATGGGTCGGCCCAGGAAAATTCCAGCTTTCCTTTAGGTCACATGACTTGCTTTCTCTTTGGTTCTTCTATCCTTCCATCCCTCAAAACCACCTTCAAACCTATTGATTAACAACAAAATTAACCACTTAATCATGCCCAAAGCACATGCAATTCATACCAACATAATTTAAGAAAAAGACGTGAAATAATGCCATGCAAAATTCATGCAAAACCTAATCATAAAGACCTATTTCACACACATTCATGCATATTCACATCCATTCATACATAATCATGAAATTATATGAAAATAAGACAAAACATAACCTAAAAAATTAACAAAAATCAATTTATCATGATTAACTAACAAATTATCCTAAGAAAAGTATGTACAAATGCCACATATTATAACCTCACTATCTCATTTACATATCTCCGAGCTAACTGATCTAGTGTATTATTCTCTCTAATAGGTAAGAAATGAGCTGATTTTGTTAATCTGTCAACAATGACCCATATGGCATCATGCTACCTCGAAGTTCTCAACAAACCCATAATAAAATTCATTGTAATCCTCTCCCATTTTCACTCTGGAATAGGTAATGACTGCAATTTCTCAACTGGAGTCTAATGCTCTGCCTTAACTTGTTGGCATGTCAAACACCTGGAAACATACTCATCCACTTGTTTTTTCATCCCTGGCCACTAAAAATGTTGTTTCAGAGTATTGTACATCTTAGTAGTACCAGGATGCATAGCATAGGCTGCTATGTGTGCTTTCTCCAAAATTTCCTTTCTCAAACCATCAACATCTGGTACACATAATCTCTTATTCAACCACAATGTATTATTTCTCAATTCAAACTCATAACTCGGATTCTGTTTTAACTTCTCTATATTCTTCACTAATTCTAGAACTTTGCTTTGAGATATTCTGATCCTTTCATGTAATATCGGTCTAAGCTTCAACGTAGCTAATAATGCTTCATTCTGTCCTCAACTTAGCCCAAGATTTGGTATCCTCGATGCTTAAATTTATGCTGCACTACTATTAGATTTCAAGCTTAATGCATAAGCTACAACATTTGCCTTACCTGGATGATACTCTATCGGGAAATCATAATCCTTAAGTAACTTAATCCACCTCTTTTGTCTCATGGCCAGTTCCTTTTAACTTAATAGATATCTCAAATTTCGATGATTTGTATAATTATGAAATGTTTAACCATATAAATAATGCTCCAAAATTTTAAAGCAAACACTACTGCAGTAAGCTCTAAATCATGAACTAGATAATTGAACTCATGAGGCCTTAACTATCTCGAAGCATAAACAATCACTTTACCATACTGCATCAAAGATCACCCTAACCCCTGGTGTGAAGCATTATTGTATACAACGTATCCTCCAGATCAAGGTGCAATAGTCAACACCGGTGTCATAGTTAATCAATGTTTTAACTCATCAAAACTCCTTTGACATTCATCAGTCCATCGAAAAGGTACATTCTTCCTTAAAAGCTTTGTTAAAGGGGTTGAGATCAATGAGAACCCCTCAACAAACCTCATGTAATAACCTGCTAGCCTAAACCTACTAGCCTAAGAAAACTCCAAATCTTTGACACATTTCTAGGTGCCACTTTCTTTGGTTCTACCTTTATACCTCGTCCAGATACTATATGACCCAAGAACACCATCTGATCAAGCTAGAATTCACACTTAATAAACTTGTCATACAATTTCTTCTCTCTCATCATCTGTAAAATTAACCTCAAATACTCAGAATGTTCCTCTCTACTCCTCGAGTACACCGAGATATCATCTATGAATATAATAACAAATTGATCTAAGTAAGGTTGGAATACTTTATTCATCAAGGCCATAAAGGCCACCGGATCATTCGTCAATCCAAAAGGCATCACCAAAACTCGAAAGTCTCCATATCTGGTTTTGAATGCACTCTTTGGTACATCGGCTTTTGCTATTTTCAATTGATAATACCCTGTCCTCAAATCTAGTTCACTAAACACCTGAGTTTCCTATAATTGATTGAGTAAATAATCTATTCTCGATAGGGGATTCTTTTTTTTCACTGTCACTCGATTTAATTTCCTATAATTAATACACAATCTCAAAGTCCCGTCCTTCTTCTTCACAAACAAAATTGGAGCTTCCCAAGGTGACACATTGGGTCTGATAAAACCCTTATCTAACAACTTCTGCAACTGAATTTTAAGTTCTTTAAGTTCCACAGGTGCCAACCTATAAGGAGGAATAGATATAGGAGCAGTACTGGGACAAAGTCAATAGTGAACGTTGTTTCCCAATCTAGTGGTAATCCTGATAATTCAGTGTGAAAAACATCTAGAAAATTCCTAACAATAGGAATATCCTATAATGTCTGCTAAACTCGGGTATCAGTCACATAGGTTAATAGGCCTCACATCCACTTCGAATCAGTTTAAAAGCACTCATTAATGAAATCAATCTGGCTGACACTGCTTGGCTAACATTTGGAAATATCACCCTTAGTTGAGTAGGAGATTCAAGAATAACTTCCTTAGTGTAACAATTAATCACAGCCCTATGAACAGTAAGCCAGTCCATACCTAAAATAAGGTCTATCTCTTTCCACTGCAGTACTATCAAATCGACTTTCAACTCAGCTTGGTCAACCTAAATAATACACCCTCTACATACTTCTCCAATCACTGTAGTACTACCTTTTGAAGTTCTCACCTCTAAGCCAAATTTCAACATCTCTCTCACACAATGCAATTTAGAAGCTAGATGAGGAGTAATAAATGAATGTGTAGATCTAGGATCTAATAATACAAATGCCTCAAAATTAAAGATATGTAACACACCTGCAACAACAGCTGGGGAATTCTATGCTCCCTATCTCGTAACAGCAAAGATCCTGGCCTGAGACTGTGGTTGGTTACTTCGTATCTCAATCCTAACACTAGGAAATGCTGAATTAGCTTTACCCTTACCTCTGCCTCTCTGTCTTGCTCCACTAGCTCTGCTATATTGGACAGTCATCTCTATCACTGATCCTCCTCTCACTCCTTACTGTGCTCTTAAAGTTGCTGGACAGTCTCTAATTTGATGCTCTAAGGAGCCATAGTGCAAACAAGCTCCCAATACCTTCCAACATACTCCATCATGTCTTTTTCCACAGTATTCACAACTGGGAATATATTGTGTTTGTCCATCATAAGTCTATCCTCCAGATGCCTAACCTCTACCACCACCAAAATGAATGTAACTGCCTTTAGTTCTAAACCCTAACTGCCTCGATCTCGATTGTAATCGCGATGACCTATTCTGATGTTTACTAAATTTCCTACTAGAGTTAGTTTGAAACTCACCTTGCCGCTTAATCCCAAACTGCTGTCTATACTCTTCTTGTTCATCCTTCAGTAAATGCTCAGTTCGAATCGAAGCAGCTCGTAGCTCAGTAAAACTATTCAAATTTGTAATAGCCGACCTTGTACTAATCTTTATATTCAATCCATCCTCAAACTGCCTATATTTATCTTCCTCATTTAGGATCAGAGTAGTAGCATACCCCAATAATTCATTTAACTGTACCTTATACTCAGCTACTGTGAGATTTACCTATTTCAAATCAAAAAGTTTCTTCATCTTCCTGTCCAAATAGATCTTTGGCATGTAATTATCCTTAAAGACCTTCAAGAAGTCCCCTCATGTTAGTCTATAAGGTCGGGTGGAACTACCTGGAACTGTCTTCCACCACTGATAGGCTAAACCTTGAAGTAAAGAGACTGCGTAGTCGAACCTCTCATTAGGCTCACAATCTATTTGATCAAATACTTTCTTTATTCTCTCCAGCCAACCCTCTGCCTCGGTAGGGTCTATACTTCCAAAGAGTCTACAACCCCCTACTTCCAAAGTTTATCATACCTCCTTTCTCTCCTTACAGGAACTCTCTGAGGCAATTAATTAGACTGGGGTATAGGAAACTCTCTCTTGGCTCCTATTGACTTGCTGATTTTGTGACACGGTCTCCTATAGCAGATGACTTATAACAAACAATAATAATGATCACTATATGGGTCTCTTTCTATATGCCATGTTGAAATGCTCATATATGCCCTTGAGGATGCCAAACCATGCTCTGATACCAAAACTGTAACATACCACTCCCATAAAACATAAGCCTGACCATACCAAAGGATATTCGAGAACATACTCTATAAAAATGGTACATTAGGACAATCAAACTAACTCATTACATGCATCGAATATATCATGTACATCAAACATATCATAAGCATTTTAAATGTTCATTTCTTCCCATTTCATTCACCAATATAAAAGTCACATGTGTCATTACAATTTAGAATCCATATATGCTTTACAAAACATTTTTTTAAGTTCAATCTCAGTACCAAATATATAACATGAAATGGGATACTAATACATAAGAATCTAATTAGACTCCTCATATTCAACTAATCAGACCTTTGAGCCATTCTCGTCCCCAAAATGTAAGTACTAGACTTATACTATGTCACCATAGTAGCTAGAACTCCCTTAAACCTGAAAAATAACGTTGCAATTTTGATGAGTTTGTGAACTTAGTGAGGGAAATATCATCGATGTATTCACTCAAGTTATATCACTAAAACAAGTATATCAAAGTTTATCATACTTCCACAAGAATATCATGTAAGAAGCATTGCATATCACAACACATCCTTCATTAACTTTAACTATAATTCACTATTTCAAAACAATTCAATAATTCATTTCAATTCAATCATTTGATACATGTAGGGATGTATATGTAAATGAACATGTGTTTCCATTCTCATTTTGTTTTGTTGTGACCAAGTGCCTATCAACCTAATGTTCCGTATCCATTTTAGATACCGAGATCATTTATGCCCCGTATCCATTATGGATATCGAGTCCATATTATCTAAGCCTGAGGTTCTTTTTCATAATCCTAAGCTCAAAGATCTTTTTTGCACATCGGTCACTATGGCTACAACTCCTTAATCTGATCATGCATGAGATGCATCATTTTATATGCTATGTTTTCATTTCCTTTCATCTATGTGTACTCATGCCACATATATCACACTCCTCGAGTCTAAGTATGACATTTATGAATAAATTGTACACATGTTCCATATTAAACATATAATTCATACATAAGCACATATAAATGAGTTTACACATCTAAGTTGGCTCACAGTACACTCCAGAAAAGCTATTACCTCAATGTTCGGATGTTGACGATCACCTTGCGCATCTATCGTCATGCAATACATACACACATAGTTTACAAATCACTAATTTGTTTAATCAAATGAATATACAATCATGCACATATATATGTTTCATGTTTCAATGCATGCTCAATTGACTTTCCGGGTATGTATTCTTATGCATAGATCTTAACTATTTAATTTGTGCTTATAAACCCTAAGACCATTCAAACATTATATCTTGTATACTACCATTTGCAATCAGGTTTGTACCTTTAAGTTAGCTTGATTTACTCCAAATTCATTAACCATACATTACATTTATCCTTGAACATTTTCATGTTCAAAAAGCCTCTTATAACACACACACAATTGTTACTTTAAATATGGAATTTCAGCAAGCTCGATCTATACATTCACCAAACTTTGTCCAGCAATATATATTAATACATTTACCCATTTCTCATTCATAATTACCCCATGTTCTCCAATTCTCATTCATTCACACCTCATACACGTTACTTATGTCCTTAAGGTCATGTTTGCATTAAAAGAACTCATTTATTCCTTTAACAAATTATAATTTCTAGCTTTGAACACAACCACATCAAAACAGTCCATTCTTTAGGTTATGACATCAATTAACTACATAAACTTATCAAGCTCTTAACCAATTAATCAAGCAATAATGTAGGCTCATTCCTAGCTTTAATCAAGTCCAAATATACCAATTTAGAGTGAAGTTTCTCAGCTGGTTTGACATGTGCACAAGGCTGAAATTAAAATTCCAGAATTTGTCATCAACATTACTAATGTGTGTAACTTTACTACCTTCAATTCTTCACGATTTTTACAAGCTTAGAGACATCACTAACACCTGAAATTTTCCAAATTTCATTTCCTTTAAGGTTACTTCATTTCAGGTTAATTTAACTTCCATATTGGTTACACTAAGGCTTACAAAATTCTGCTCACTTATGTCATTAACAGACACTTTTTACAAACACACCTACAGCTCTAATTTTTCATATTCAAGAACACTTCAATAACACTTATCTTTACCATGAATCCACATTCATTTATACTTCAAATCTCAACCTAAATCATCCATTTAATAGTCTATAACCTATTGTTTTCATGCATCAATAACAAAACAGAAAAGTAACCAATTCATCCATCACATTCCAGCACAACATCATCATCAATGCCACATGCATTCCATCCCAATTCAGTCATCATAAAATTTATATTTCAACATGCCAAAAAAATCATAATTTCATTACTTATTTAGCTCAAGTTCCACCTCAATGATCAAGCTAGCTTAGCTCTCCATGCATGCAAAATCATCCAAGTACAAAATGGAAGTAAAAGGATTTCAGCAAAGGAAAAATGATGATAGCAGATTATAACTATCTTTGAGCAGATTTTTGTATGAATCTTGAAGTGACTATGAACGAAATTGAATCAAAATAGAAGCAAAATTTAGAAGTTGTGAGGGTACGTGAGTGTTTCGGTGGTGGGAGTAAAGGAAAGAAGAAGAATGAACACAATAGAAACTATCCCTGTAGTAGCTTAACTCATTAGGTGCTAGGTGTCACTACTATATAATGGCATTTGTCACCTATGCATGTAAGTCACTTGTCCTCTCCATAAGATGCCATTTATCGCAATTATGCTAGGCCATTTGTCACTCAATCATTGCTACCATTTGTCACTTAATTTCCTATGCCATTTGTCACTTAATTTTCCATGCCAAATGTCACTCATTTTATAAGCCATATAGGCGTAGTCATCCTAAATTTCCATGTGCCAACATATCTTGCCACTTGACATTTTTCCTAAATGAAATGTACATTTTAATTCGTCAATTTTCCAATTGTAACAATTAATTCCAAATTTACTACTTGTAATCCATCAAACCAAAATTCAAGACATAAGCAATACACAATCAAATCATAATAATTTTAAACCTTTCATACCTCAGAATATGTCAATTGAGTGCAATTTTCCTAAATCAACATTTATGTGTATATATATGCTCATGGTATGCATGTGAATGAAATCATATCCCAAATGTACCGATTCTTTATAATATACTGCAATTTATGTGACTATCACTCTAATCCCTCAATAGGTTAGGAAACCGACTATTACAAAAGTGACCACCATATGTATAATTGAAACAAAAAGATAAGAAAAAATGATGTTTATCCTCTAGCACACAACGCCTAACAATTTGATCAGAGTAAAACTTCCACGAGTTTGGTTCAACCCAAACATAATATTTTCCTCATTCCTTTTCTTTTCCTTCTTAGACTTACCAATGTAATTAGGTAAAGTTCTAGTAACTAAATAATTAACAAGGTTTGTGTACCATAAATCCATACCTTTCATTTAGAATAATTGCTCATTAGAAAAAGTTTTAAAAATCGGTAAAATATCTTCATCTCTTACCAACCAACTCAAATGGTCTGCTACTAAATGATATGTGCCTTTTTGATCCCTTATTGTTAAATCAAACTCTTTAAATAGCAAAATCCATCATACCAACCTCGATTTAGACTCTTTCTTTGCCAAAATGTATTTTAATCCTGTATGTTCAGAATACACAATAACTTTAGATATAAACAAATAAGTTCTAAATTTATCTAAAGCAAAAATATTTGTTAAAAGATCCTTCTCATTTGTAGAATTATTTCACTGTACAACATCCAATGTTCTTGAAGCATAATAGATAATATGACTTTGTTTCCAATCATTTGGCTTTAAACAGTTCCCACTGCATAATTACTAACATTATACATAATCTCAAATGATATATCCCAACTTGGTGGCTAGATAATAAGCACACTTGTCAATTACGCCTTGAGTTTTCAAAAACTTCTTGACACTCCTTTCTAAATTCAAATGGGACATCTTTTTGCAACAACTTTAATAAAGGTATTGCAATCTTAGAGAAATATTTAATAAACTTGTGATAAAATCCTACATGTCTAAGAAAATATTGAACTTCCTTAACAATTTTAGGGTAAGGTAAGTTCACAATTAACTCCACTTTTGCTTTATGAACTTCTGTGCCCCTTTACAAAATCATATGTCCCAAAATGATGCCTTAATCAAACATAAATGAAAATTCTCATAATTCAACACCAAATTTGTTTCAGTGCATCTTTTAAGAACCTTAGATAAATGATTTAAGTAGCAATCATCAAATGAATCTCCATAAAAATAGTCTTTCTTGATTTTTTTGTGCAATTGTTATTTAGTACTAAACTAAAAAAACATCCAAACACCAAAAAAATTAATTTACTCGCAATTCTTTCTAACATTTGATCTACAAAGTGTAATGAGAAATGGTCTTTTATAATGGCTAAGTTAAGCTTCCTAATGTCTAGGCACATTCACCACCTATTTTGTACCCTTAGTAGTATCAACTCACCATTCTAGTTTTGTATAATTGTCATCCTTGTTTTTTTGGCACAACATGCAATGGGCTCACCCATGCATTATCCGAGATTGGATAGATTATACCTACATCCAAAAGTTTTTGAATTTCTTTCATTACCATATCTTTCTTTAAGGTTCCCTTATCAGCTTAGCATTCTCTTCTAAAAGAATCATATGCAGGCAAATTATTGGGCTAATGCCTTTTATGTTTGCTAAAGTCTAACCCATTGCAGTTTTGTACTCCTTAAATAGTGCTACTAGCTTTTCCTCTTGCCCTGTAATCAATCTTTTTGAGATCATGGTAGGTAATGACTTTCCTTCATCCAAATAGACATACTTTAAGTGATTAGATAGGGCCTTCAATTTTATCTTCGAAGCCTATAAAATAGAAGGTAACATTTTCGTATGAGTTATAGTAATTTCATCATTTAAAGTGTTCGAATATATTAGCATCACTAATAATGATTCGACAGCTTCACAAGTTTCACCAACTTGCTGGTTCACTTCCAGTTTAATGTTAAACTCAAACTAATCATCAACACTTTATTTTTTAAAAATATCCTACACAATTAAATCTATAATATCCATGTGATAAATGGATTGAAAATCATTAAGGTTCTTCATTACCTAAAAAAATATTAAACTTCACTATCTCTCTATCAAGCTCAACAAAAAGTGTACCCTTATCCATATCAATTTTGCATCTTGACTGTCTTCGTAAACGACCTTCCTAATAAAATTGAAGTTGAATGTTCTATATTTTCTTCGTATATATTCAAGATATAAAAGTCCACTAGAAATACCAAACTATTAACTTGGACAAAAACATGCTCTATAACATTAATAGGAAGCACATAAGAACGATGAGTTAACTAAATAGTCACATTATTTTTTTGTAAATAATTCAGATTTAATGGCATGCTCAATTTTCTTAATCCCAATGACAAGTAAGTGTAATCATACTTGGATCTTTTCATTTTTCCAATAATTTCCTACTTATCACAACTGACACATTCTTGCCCAAAATAATTCTCTCCTTATCCTTTAACTTTCTTTTATTTATGCAAAGTTCTTTTAATAACTTTACATGTTTTAGAATTAGTTTGAAGGCTTTTAGAAGTGGTATATTGATTTCTACCCTTCTGAAGATTTCTAAGATTTCTCTTTTATAATCCTTTTCTTTTGATTTGGCTAACTTATAAAGAAAACGAGGTACACGTGTATTAGTTGATATCGATGAAAATAAATCATCTCTTTTACCTTTGTTAATTCTTGAGTTAGAGGTTCATCTTTCTTTTCTCCTTTTCATGCTTTTCTACCTCCATTAGTGAGGAATATCTAGATTGAATTTCCTTATCACTTCTTATTGTCATTGAACTCACATTCTCCTTAGGATTCACCACCATTTGTGAAGGTAATTTTCCTTATACTTGTGCTTCTAATTTACTAACCAAGGTGGCTAATTAAGTGATCTGATTTCCTAAGTTATGAAGGCTTGCTCTTATTTCCTGATGAAATTGTTAAGTATTAGTAGCAAGTACCTTAACATTTTCATCTAAAGACATACCTAAATTTGATGATTGAGCATATATAGGTGTTTGAGGTTCTCTATTGAAATTGTAAGGTTGATATCTTTGTTACCCTCCTTCAATTCCATAACTAAAGTTTGGATGATTCCTTTATCTTAGATTATAATGATTGGAATAAGGGTTATATTTTCATTAAGTTTGACTAGGAAATTCCCATATTGCATTAGCGTTTCGAGGGAGTCTTTTTGCAATGTAGGGCACATATCTATAGGAAGTCCAAAGAATGAGCACATTTCACACACTCGTGCCAATTGTAATTAACCTACAATCATTGGATAAACTAGAGCAGTTAAATAAAAAATTTTATGCTCAAGGTTTGTATTTCTTACCTTATTTATGTGCTTAACAATTCCATCCATCCTTATCCAAAAGTATTGAGAATTTTTTCCATTTTTTATATTAATTGCCAAGCTACTTGAGTTGTTTTAATTACCAGAGCTCCTCCACTAACTACATCTACCATACTATTATCCATTGGTAATAGCCCTTCATAAAAGTGTTGAATCAAAAGTTGGTCAATAATCTAACGGGTGGGCAGCTAGCACATAACTCCTTAGACCTCTCTTAATATTCATACAATGCTTCTTCGATGAGTTGTCATATCCCACATATCAGCTTTCTGATATTAGATGCTAGTTAAACAAGAAAGAACTTCTCCAGGAACAACCTTCTTATTCCATACTGTCACAGTGCCAAAGGTAACATAATATAATCAATCCTTTTCATTATCTTTCAATGAGAATGGAAAAGATCTGAAAATAATTTATCCTTTGGTCACTCCTTATGGCTTCATTCTAGGGTAAAAAACATGAGATTCTTTGGAATGTTTGTGTGGTTCTTCACCTACAAGATCATAACAAAATAAGAAGTAACTTAATCAAATCATATTTTAATTCAAAATCTACCTCAACATTTTGAAATCGTATACATGAGGGTTGTTGATTCGAATTTGGTGCCACTAACTCCCTTAACATTCTATTGTTAGGATTTGACATCTTTTCTATAACTATCTAGAAATTAGAATCTTCACCAATTGTTATATCTATCTCAACTTTCACTTCTTGAGGTAAATGACCGCTTCTTTGCGTAGTCTTTTTCCTTAAACAATGTGCTCTTTTCTCAATTTTTGGGTTATGTTACAATTTACGTATCTGAGAAGAATGAGTCATATAAGTCAAGAGATTAAAAGTAAAATGTAAAATAACATTAAGAACTAATAAACTAAAATAGTTCTCTAACAAAGACACCAAAATTTTAGCTGCCTTGTCAAAGCCCTCAAAATTAATTCTAATTCTTTAAACTCTTACCAGAAGTAAGTTTCCTAATTGAATTCAAACTCTTGAGGTAAATTTGGCATTAAGCGTGATCTCTCCTTATCCACTGCAATAATCTATCCATCTTTCCAAAAATTCGTGATTTGACAAAAATTGCTCCAATTTGATGCAATTTCCACTTATCACATCTTAAAATAAAACAAATATTAAAATTTATATATAGGCATCAAAATATAGTAAATATATATATAATTCATAACCAACCAACAACTCATTAATGGTAAATTAAGGGAAATAAGGCTTAGGTTATTCGGACATGTTAAAAAGAGACATCCTGACGCTCAAGTGAGAAGATGCGAGAAGATTGAATGTAGAAACTGTAAAAGAAGAAGAGGAAGAACTAAGAAAAAATGGGGGAGGAGGTAACCAAGTATGATAAAACTCTATTACAGCTTACCAATGACTTGGTGCTCAATAGGAAATTTTAGCGAACTAGGATACGGGTAAAAGATCTAAAATAGAAAGGTTTTTCTTTTATTATAAGTCGTTTGAACCTTTTTCTTCAATTATTGTATCTGTATTTAGCCTAAATACTTTTATATGTGGTACTTCACTGTTTAGTCAATTTAGTTAATTATTTTTTCTTTTTCTTTTTCTATCTTTCAATTGTTTGTTTTATTTATTTATTTATCTATCTATCTTCTTTCTTGTTTGTTTATTGATTTGCTTATTTTTATCTTTATTTTTATTCTTTACCTTTTATCTTTATCGTTATCTTTTACTTTTTAATATTTTTATGTTTATTTTTATTTCTTTATCTTTCTATTTTGATTGTTAATTTCTTTATTCTTATTCTTATTTGATTTTATTTTTATGCAATTATTGTTTATATTTTTAGCTTTTGTTTTCTTTAAACAGTTGTCAAAAACTTTTTTCTTTTTTTCTTTTCTCTTTTTCCCGCGAGTCTGTCAGAAACAAAGTCTCTACTAGTTAGGGGGGCAAGATTGCATACTTCTAGACCTCTTTAGATCTCACATCTCAGCGAGATTTCTACTGGGTAGTTATTGTTGTTGTTTGTAGCAAAATTTTAAAAATCACAGTTAATCAAAAAAGAAAAAATAGCCAAAAACTATAAAGGAATATGGAGGAATATTAATGAAAAATGCCAAAATAAGAAATTATATAAACATCTAAAAATGGGATTGGGAAAGCCCCAAATTTTTGTACAAATTACATTCTTGAAATCAGGAGGAGAGAGAGAAAAGACAAGATCATAAAAGGAATTAAATGGAGGAAGGTTGTCGCAGCCTAAGGGAGTAGTAGCTATAACATTATCTATATAATCATCCATCCCTACAAACTCAGTAAGATCTTTAGTTTCTGTTGGCTTAGGTTTTGCAAAGGCCGCAAAAATATCGATGATTTCAAAAGACATACCAAGATGCTTGATCAAATAATAGTAATTCTAATTCTCAAAGGTTTTGGAATAGTATCATATTTGAAAGTAGTAGAAAGTATCATATTTGAAATCCTTACCCTTGTAACATCACTTTTGGTCATTTAGAGGTTGCTTCATGTCGATAAATGATTATTTTAATCATATGTGCATGTTGTAGTTATAGTTGGTACTAGTAAGTATAGGTCAATCTCACAAGGATTATCAGTTAACTACCTACTATCCATAAACTAACAAGTTAGATAAACCGTTATAAATGAATGGATAAAGAAAATTAAATAAATAAATAATCTAGATACTAATGTAATATGTTCAAGATTATATAACTCAGTGAATTAGGGTGCTTGATTAGTTGGTATAGGAAGAAATAAATGGGTAAGGACTGAAAAAAGATGGCTGGTAATATATTATGATTGGATGAACAATGTTTTTATATCCCTTTATGGGGCAACACTCCATACCCTCCAATAGAGTGAGGAATGGAAGTCATATCAATTTCCATTTCTCACTATATTCATTATACTTCCTATTACCATTCCCTCAAGTGAACTAAGCACACCCTAACTAGATTTATGCCAAGTTTCCCTAGGACTTTACTACATTCTATTTCATTCTTGATTTAATGAATTGTTTTCATTCTTGGACCAGTAATAGTAATTTTAATTATATTATATCTCTAGATATTGAATTTCTAATCTAAGGTTAATCAATTGAAATACATTTTGAATGTACACAACCTAAGAATGATTTAATTTGCTCTATGAACTCTCTTGATAGGTTTTACCTTAACCTAGGAAGATCATTTCTCCCGATTTGCTCACGACTATTCACTTTTATTCCTTTGATTCAATCAATATAAAATCATAAATAAATCACATGCAAACTATAATTTCATTAAACTAATTAATTTATATTCACATTAAAAAATATCATATCCTAAGTTCTCCCACCTAAATCTATATCCCTATCAATTTATATTCACATTAAAAAATATCAATATAAAATAGCATAGAATTTAAAACAAGATAAAGAAGTCATGCTTGAATCTTGAAATCTCCAAAAAATTGTTGAAATCTTCATTTATCTGCAAAAAATGATGAACTATTAATTAAGAATAATGCAAAAAATTTTCAAAGTAACTTTATGATTTTTCCCTCCTTTTTTCTTTAAATCCTAAAATCCTAACTTTAATAAGCTATACAACCCCCCCCCCCCAAAAAAAAAAGGGTTCATGTAGTTGATTATATTCTCCATAAAATTCTCCAAAAAAAATAATGCTAACACAATTACCTACATGGGAGCATATAAGGTACCACGTTCTTCTTCTAAAGGGTAATACAGAGGTGTGTAAGATGCACTAAAGAAACAAAAGCAACCACATTTTAATATGGACCTCAACATAAGTTTGTGTATGTTGTCGTGTTCTATAGTACTTCTATAAATCTTTCAAAATTGCTCCAATTCGATCTAATTATTCTCCAATCTTGCTTTTTTTCCATGTATGTTCATAAATAAGACTTGAAATCACAATATTTCCCAAATTATCAAATCCTTCAAAATCATCCAAAATACATATAATATACTATAAAAATAATTCTAAAAATTGTGTATATCTAGCATACATCAAACTCCCCCACACATAAGTAATTAGTTGTCCTTAATTAAACCAATCCTCATTCAATCTCAAACAGAAAACAATTTTAAAAGAATTTTAAACCAATCAAACATGCTAATGAAAAATCTTCATTACCCATTAAATCATAAGGGATCATCAAAATTTTATGCAACCAACCACTTGCACCAATTCTTAAGTTGATTTAATTCACTTTATAACTCTTCAAACTTTAACTCGAATCACAAAACTCAAATCTATGCATAAAATAAATATTCATAAGATATGTACTTCAACTTTCAAACATATTCACACCTTACATAAAATTAAACAAGAGAATTGGACTTCTTTTTGAAAAAATCATGTATCCTTTTTATGGGAGAGTAAACACCTTATCATAAATACTCCTGGGTAATTAACTAAGTCACTATCTTAAATGGATACTAGCACCACTTTTTAACTTCAACCTTTCTATTAGTAGAAGACCAAAATAGTGAATTTATTATGCTTATTGATTCACAATTTTTTTTCAAACAATGAAGATGCTTGAAAGAAGTCACAATTAATTATGCATGTGCATCTTACACAAAGAAGTTCATAATTATCATAAAGTATTCATTCTCCCAATTTACACGGTAAATCAAACTCATTTTTTCATCAACAATCAAAACTAGTTAAATAGGCAATCCAATTCACCAAAACAATCAAATTCATAATGAAGTATCTCTAATAGCATGCTTTCAAAGAAAAACAAATTTTCAAAAGTTACCTCATATTGAAAAAGTCAAGAGAAAATTTATAAGCTTGAGTATACTACTATAGATCCTTCCCCTAAACTTAAAATAAACATTATGTGACTGAAACTTACCTGATTAATGAGTGACAAGGTCAAGTCAATATGTGACTTCATTCCATAAATGTGTCATTGAAGAGCTAAATGAACTATAAAAGAAGATTTAAAAAAAAAAGATAAGTCAAAATGAAGTAATAATATAAAACAATGTATATGCCTGATCAAAAATATTGTCATAAGCAAAAAGAAGAAAGCAAAAGAGTTAAATTAAACCATAAGGTTTTAACCAAATTTTAATTTAAACTTAATATTTTAATATGTACAAAAAGAACCTTAATGTTTTACAAACATTCAAAAAAGACGTCAGCATAACAACTTAATTTATCTTCCATTAAAAAATGCAATATCATTACTTGTTAATATCATTACTTGTTAATTTTTTTATGGGTCCCATGTCATATGTATATCTTATGTGGCAGAAAACCAAAAATTAAAAAAAAATTGTTGGTCTCAAACCATATGAAGAGATAAAGTGATATCCCTATTCTTTTCTCTTTCAGCTGCATGTTCTCCTAATCATCCCTTCATTTTTCTATTTCTTTGTTGTTGTTTAATTCACCAAGAAAGTAAATTGATTTTCTTTGCTCCATTTCCCTTTTGATTGCTTGTTTAGAAAACCTTTATTTCTAGGTTAGTCTTTTTTTTCTCACAATTGAAGGTATGAGATATTAATTTCAATTATTGTCACCATTTGTCAATTGTGTTATATGATTGTATTGATTGTTTGGATTATGGGTTCAATTTGATTTGAGTTCTTACCAACTTGTATTTTGCTTTTTTGGTGTTATCATTCTTCTCTTCTTCTTTTTTCCTTTGTTTCTCTTTATTTGATATTTCTTTCCACCTTAACAAAATAGTGCTAACTGGTGAAATTTGCCACAACACTATTGTTGCAACTGTAGTAGACTACTAGACAATTGCGATAGGATGCAGTATCAATATGGCTTGCAATCGCAATTTCAAAACAAAATCAGGATTTTAAAACTAACTATTTCAACTAGGTGTTAAAAAACTCAAATGAATAATTAATTGAGATAATATTTTAAAAGATGATAAAGCGAAGTATTTTCCCCAAGTTGTTCAACATCTTATTCTTCTCTCTCAAATGCCACAATTACCAAATAAAAAAGTTGCAAATTGCTTTATCCTAAGATCTAATCACCCCAGTTTTAGCTTAAACTTTTAACATACATAAGCATGTTTTAAAACTCAAACTTAAATCAAAATGTGCTACTAAATGTAGATATGTTCAACACCTGAAGAATCTATTTTCAAGACCTTTTTTTATCTATAGATTTCTTCAAAGGAGCTCCTAAATCAAGCATGTTTTAATCCATTATTATTTATCTAGTTTATAATATTGGACGAGTTGTTGCATCAAAATAAGAAGATGAATAAACATTTACTGTCTAGTTTCTTAGGAAGAAGAAGATGACCTTAGAGCAAGAGCTCAACAATAGTGTGTGAACGACTTTTAAACCAAGAGAGCAAGATGGAGCTTTGACAAGATTGAACATAATGTTACTCATCATATAAGATCAAAGAAAATAAATTGCTACATAACATTTGAAACTACATCAAAATTGCTTCTATTTATATTATTATGGATTGAGATTTATGGACTAAGAAATATGTCATTCTAGATATATGGCACATGTTTTCCATTTAAGGACGTCTATCACTTAGGTAGTATGATGTTAACTTGTCTTGTTGTGACATGTATAATAAGCTTAGCAAACCCATAAAGAGGTATAAAGAATTTATACCATTCATTATCCTTCACACATAATTAAAAAAAACAAAAATATTTGTTCTAGATAAAAACTCCAAGGTAGTATAATGTTAAATTGTCTTGTTGTGACATATATAATATGCTTAGCAAACCCATGAAGAGGTTTAAGGAATTTATACCATTCATTATCCTTCACACATAATTAAAAAACAAAAATATTAGTTCCAGATAAAAACTCCAATGACAGTAGTACTGGTTTATATGGTAAACAATAGTAGCCACCATTGGTTCTGCCCTAAACACAGGTTTGAATAGCGTTCCACACCAATCACACTAGCTAAAAACCGGTACCAAACAAAAGAGTACCATACTGAACTTTAGTACCGATCACTACTGGCTCTTTTGGTTGGTACCAATTAATACCAACCGGTAACAAAAACATTGGACAAATATCGATTAGAATTTTAATTTAAACAAATTCTAGTCTACATTGAAAAAAATTAAAAATTTTCTCATATATAAAATAGTAATTACCTATAAATAAATCAAATTATGATCAAGTTGTTTATAATTTATTTAATAAATAGTAAGGATATAAATAAGAATTTTTTTTATGTAGCTAGACTTATACAAAGAGATTATGGATTATATTAACAAATATATTAGTTTAACATAATTTAAAGAGAGTTAATAAATATTTTAAATTTTATATGTTTCAAATTTACGACCTATATACTTTTTAGTGTATACATGTGAAAAAATATTATAACTTTTGAAATATGTAAAGATAACATTTGAAATTAAATTCACTTATTATAAATACATATTTTTACTTAGTATTATTCTTAATTTTATATTTATATGAGAGTTAAACGATCTTTTTATCTAAATGTATGAGAAATACATGAAAATAATATTAATAAAAATAAAATTATATTTATTATATTATTATCATGTTTTTATAGATAAGATTAAAGTAAAGTAAAAAAATTATAAAATTTAAGATATCGAAGGACTATTTTGCAATTTTATAAAATTTAGAGACTATTTTATAATTTTAAAAAATTATCCAAAATGATAACCAATATTGATTGGTACCAATATCGTATCTGAACAAATCTGATACCATGTCTGGTACGACATTCATAAAATTGGTCCCAAAGTAAACACAGTGGGTGGTGAACATTGCTTCGACAGAGAATTGCTCTTTTGCGCAATGGTAAGAGGTAACAGTAAGACAAGAGTAGTTTATGAGGAAACTGTTATGCTTAAGCTTTAGAAATAGGAGATGAAAAGAACTGGGGTTATTTATCTCTACAGGACCCACAATTTTTGTAATTTTTTGGTTCCTATCACATAAGATATACATATGGTAAGAGACCTACAAAAATTAATAAATAATAAAATATGTACTTTTTTAACGGAGGATTGATAGAGATGTTAAGCTAGGGTCCATTTTTAATATTTAAAAAACGTTAAGGTTCTTTTTGTACATGTTAAAACTTTAAGGTTTAAATTGATTTTTGATTAGAACCTTCAGGTGTAATTTGACCCTTTTCTAAAGAAAAGAAAATACAAAAGACATATTAAGGGTCATAGAAAGGTGGTGATGATATCTAGGGTGGCCTGCATGGCACTATCTTCTGTTGGCCCTCTAGGTTCTCAAATGATATCATCTCCATAAGGCTCTATATTGAGGACTCAGTCACCACTACCCTTATATCATTATTGGGAACAACAATCTCCTCTCCAGCTAATGCGATAGTTCTTAGCTATATTAGTTATGGTGGTTTATTTATTAACCATACTTAGTTTGTTAGTTAGATAATTACTGTTAGTTACCGTTTCTGCTTTCTTGAACACTGTATATAAATACTTTCATTAGTTGCTAATAAAGCTAAGCTTTACACTTCTCAAAATACGTTTTGTACATGATATCAGAGCTTACTTTCCTTTTTGTTTCCCGTTTTCCAACTATTCTGTTTTCTCTTTTCTTCTTTACTTTTCTTGATCCTCAATGGCGTGTGATGATCCTACTCTCACTTCGAGTCCATATTACCTTCATCCTAATGCCAATCCAGCTTTGGTTCTCGTTTCTCTAGCTTTAACAAGCTCGAATTATCATTCTTGGTCTCAAGCAATAAAAATGGCTCTTACGATCAAGAACAAGTTCAAGTTCGTTGATGGTTCCTTCAAAGCTCCGCCTGTCACTGATCCGTTGTTTTCTGCTTGGGAAAGATGCAATACAATGGTGATTTCATGGTTGCATCACTCTATTTCATCTTCGATCATAACTAGTGTGCTTTGGATTGATTTTGCTTATGAGATCTGGAGCGATCTCCATGAACGTTTTTCTTAGGGAGACATTTTTCGCATTTCCGATCTACAAGATGAAATCTCGGCCTTTAAACAAGATTATCGTTCGGTCACTAATTACTTCACCGAATTTATAATTCTTTGGGATGAATTGCTGCATTTTCGGCCAATTCCCTCGTGTTCTTGTCGCACTTCTTATTCTTGTAGTGCAATTGCTATTTTTAGGAAATATCATGATAATGATTATGTGATTCGTTTTCTCAAAGGATTACATGATCGTTTCACTACTGTTCGATCTCAGATTATGTTGATGGATCCCTTGCCTACGATCACTAAGGCTTTTTCTTTGGTTATTCAACAAGAACGACAGTTAGCAGTTGGTTTTTCTCAAGTGTTTGTTAGCAACACTGTTCGCTAGAATTCTCAGCATTCTTCCAAGAAATCTCAAGCTCGGTCTTTTATTGATTGACGCCACTGCACCTTTTGTGGTAAATCTAGGCACATTGTTGACACTTGCTACGAAAAGCATGGCTTTCCACCAAGTTACCAGTCTCGTGGGCAGACTTCTCGTGCACAGAATGTGTTTGACGATAATGTTGCACACTTCTTTGCCTCTTCGCAGCCTACTGTAGTCTTGCCATCCGATCCTTGTGTTAGTTTGACACAAGAGCAGTTACAACAGTTGCTTGCTTTGCTTCCGTCTTCAACTACTCACTCTCAACCTCATGTTACCAACCAAGTTCTTACTGAGTCTTTTATTCCACCTTTGACTGAAGGTAATTCTTTTTCTTCTCATTGTTGGATACTAGATACTAGAGCCACTGATCATATCACGCACTCCTTGTCGTTTTTTGCTTCTTACACACAAATTCAACCCATTAATTTCACTCTTCCCAATGGCTCTAAAGTTTTTGCTCGATACTCAGGTACTGTCATTTTCAGTAACAGCTTTTATCTCACCAATGTTCTTTACATAACTCAATTTACCTTTAATTTGTTGTCTGCTCCTAAGTTGACTACTATTTTGTCTTGTTCTTTTGTTTTTTATCGCTCTCACTGCTCCATACAGGCCCTTCCCTCTATGAAGATGATTGGTACAGCTAAGGTTTTCAATGGTCTATACATTTTGGAATCTCGAGTACAAACTTTCTCTGTTTCTCCTTCTATAGCCTTATCTGCTATCACCGCTTCATCTAACCTTTGGCATCATTGTCTTGGTCACCTTTCTGATTCTAGACTGAGGTTGATGTCTTCTTATATTTCTTCATTATCTTTCACTGATAATTCTACTTGTAAAGCATGCCATTTGGCAAAGCAAAAGAAAACCTCATTTCCTGTAAGCACTTCAATATCAAATAACATTTTTTATCTTGTTCATATTGATATATGGGGACCCAATCCTGTTGTATCTCTTACTGATCATCATTATTTTTTAACTATTGTTGATGATTTTAGTCGTTTTAAATGGATCATTCTTATGAAATCTAAGTCTGAAGCTCGTACGCACATTCAAAATTTTTACTCTCTGATTAAAACTCAGTTTGCCACCAAAATCAAAATCTTTCGTAGTGATAATGGCTCTAAGTTTGACTTACCAGCTTTCTATGCTTCTAAAGGTGTTATTCATCAAACATCATGTGTTGAAACCCCACAACAAAATGGCACTGTTGAAAGAAAACATCAGCATATTCTCAATATGTCTCGAGCCTTGTTATTTCATTCTCATTTACCTCAGCATTTTTGGGGTTATGTTGTTCTTCATTCTGTTTTTCTCATTAATCGCACTCCCACACCTCTTTTGACTAACTTTACTCCTTTTGAGAAACTTTACAACACCAAACCTGATTTTCAGAATTTGAAGGTGTTTGGTTGTCTCAGTTTTGCCACCACTCTTCATGCTCATCAACACAAGTTTGATCCTAGAGCTCGAGAATGTATTTTTCTGGGTTTTAAACCAAATATCAAGGGTTATGTTCTTTTTGACCTTTCTTCCCATACGATATTTGTTTCCAGAAATGTTACATTTCATGAGTTGATTTTTCCCTTTTCTCAAACACCTCTTTCCTCTTCTACTCCATCTTTGATGTTTGATCCCTCTCTCATCTATGATTCCCCGTCTCCTCCATCTCCCCCATCACCAAACCCTCCTCCTCAACCTTCTTCTTTACCAGCTTCTTCCTTTCCATCTTCATAACCCTCTCGTACTCGAAAGTTTCCTTTTCGTTTTGATGGATACCATTGTTACCTATGCTCTGCTGATGCCAATCATCTTTATAGTCATACCACACCACATCCTTTGTCTTCTTCTATTTCTTATTCCAATCTTTCTTCATCCTATTTGCATTTTACCCTTTCTATAACTACTTCCAGGGAACCTAAAACTTATTTCCAAGCCAATAAACATTCCCATTAGAGGGAAGCAATGCAGGCTGAAATAATTGCTCTTGAGCAAAATAACACATGGATCATTATGGATTTACCTCATGGCAAGTCTGCCATAGGTTGTAAATTGATTTACAGGATTAAACATTGAGCAGATGGTTCTATTGAGCGTTACAAAGCTCAACTGGTTGCCAAGGGCTACACACAAACAGAGGGCATTGATTATTTTGATACCTATTCTCCTGTGGCTAATATCACTATTGTTCGTTTATTGCTTGCTCTTACTGCTTCTAAGAATTGGTTTCTTTATCAGCTTGATGTTAACAATGTGTTTCTACAAGGTGATCTCCATGAGGAAGTGTACATGGCTTTACCTCCTGGATTTGACTCCTCTAGTTCTTCTTCCGTTTGTAAGCTGTAGAAATCATTATATGGGCTTAAGCAAGCCAGTAGGCAGTGGTTTTCCAATATTACATCTGCTCTACTTTCTCTTGGCTATGTTCAATCTACCTCTGATTTTTCCTTGTTTGTCAAGAAGGATGCCATTTCTTTCACAACATTGTTGGTATATGTTGATGATGTTATCATAACTGGTGATAACATGAATGAAATCGTAAGAGTAAAGGCTTTCTTGGATTCTTCTTTTCGGATCAAGGATCTGGGTGACTTAAAATACTTCCTTGGTCTTGAAATGGCTCAAACTTCCTCTGGCATTCATCTTTGTCAACGCAAGTATACTTTGGATATCTTGATAGAGACTGGTTTTTTGGACTGCAAACCTGCAAAAACTCCTATTCTCACTAAGTGCTGAGGACTGCTTGTGATGATTTGCTTCCTGATGATTCTTCTTTCCGAAAGTTTATTGTTCGCCTTCTCTATTTGACTTCTACTCGACCAGATATTCCCTTTGCTACTCAGCAGTTGAGTTAACATTTGGACTCACCCACAGTCACCCATCTTCAGGCTGCTCATCGTGTTTTATGTTACTTGAAGAGTTGTCCTACTACTGGTTTGTTCTTTCTGCTTCTTCCCACCTGTTCTTAAGGCCTTTAGTGATTCTGATTGGGCTGGCTACCCTGAGACTCAACGGTCCGTCACTGGCTATTGTTTGTTCTTTAGTGACTCTCACATTATCTGGAAAGCTAAGAAGCAAACCACCATTTCACGCTCTTCCTCTAAGGCTGAGTATAGAGCTCTTGTGTCCACTGCTTGTAAAGTTCAATGGCTTCACTATCTCTTGCGTGATTTGCACATGCCTGTTTCCAGTCCTACGGCTTTGTTCTGTGACAACAATTCTGCCTTACAGCTTGCTGTAAATCCTACTTTTCATGAGTGAACAAAATATATCGAGATTGACTGTCACCTTGTTTGGGAGAAAGTGCTTACTGGTGTTATCAAGCTTCTCCCTTGCTCCTCCAAGGATCAACTTGCAAATATCTTCACTAAAACTCTTGCTACCTCTAGCATATGCAATATAGCAGGAATAAACCCCTTTTGGTGATAACTCCAGTACTCTCCCTCATTTCACACATTGAATGCACTAAGAGCTTATGCAAAAATTATATTTGTGGGAATCTAAACCTAGACACCTTAGGTTTGTTAGATGATAAGTATGTACAATCACTATCGATCTTCAATAGCTCCTCGCATTCATATTTAGGAAGTCCCAATTAATGTGGATCTTACTTAATGTCAATGTACCTGCACACTTCTCAGTGTAGAAATTGGTTATAACTCAGACTGTGATCCATACCTCCCACTTTTTATCATTAGCTTACTTGAAAGCAAACTAGTAAGAAGATTGGAGGAGGGGCATTGGTCTTCAGACAAAAATTGGACCACCATATGCAATGATCAAGCTCATTTTAATGGAATAATCATAATTTTCTTTGGTCTAAAAAAAGCTCAGCTCTTGCAATATTAAATCATAGACCAATTAATGCATATGCAAGTACTCCTCAATCAATCCAATTCCATTTTATTCATCACCTTATGTTAGTAACTATGCCTTCTAAAGAGTAGCATTGTGGAATGAATTAAAGGACTTCTAGATAAACATCCAAGATCCTTATGTAGTCCTTGGAGACTTCAATAGCATTCTTTTCCCATCTAAATTAGTACGTGTAAACGTCAATTTAAGACATTTTAACAATGACTTAAGGACTTATATGAGTCAAATGGGCATTTGAGATTTAAGATTTGATGGATACCACCTAACTTCGAGCAATAAATACTTAGGTAAATCATTTATTAGAAAAAAAAACTTGACAAAGCTCTTATTAATGCGAATTGAATGTCATATTAACCCCTAAGTAAAGCATATTTTAGCAAACCCCTCAGCTCTAATCACTCTCTAATAGACATATACCATTCCATAGTTGTAATTAAAAGGAGACTTCCTTTTAGCTTTAATAATTATCTAATAGAATATGAGGGCTTCAAAAATAGGAAATAATTCTTCAATGCCTTCCTCGATAGATGGAACACTAATAAAATAGTGAATCTAAAAGGTTTAGAAGGTACATAAATATTATATTACTTGAAATGAAAGGTGTGGTGTTCAACTACTTCAAAAAATCCCTTGATAACCTAACTAATAGTTCTTTTTATGTGTAAAAGGTCCAAGCTTTCATTCCTAGTTCCATTAATTAAGATATAACAAGCTCCTTTACCCTCCCTCTTTCTAGAGATGGCATTCACCAAGCACTCTTCAACATGAATGGTAATAAGGCATCAAGACATGGTGGTTTGAATGTATTTTTTTCTAAAATTCCTAAAACTTAGTTGGGGATCTTGTATCTAAAGTTGTATTAGAATCTTTTAATAATGTTGAGATGCTCAGAGAAATGAACCAGATATTCATTTGTCTAATTCCTAAAGACATTACTCTTTAATCATCTATGATAGACCTATTTCTAATATAATGTCTTGTACAAAATCATTACAAAATTTCTTCCAATAAGATTTCAAAAGGTTCTACCACTCATCATTAGCTCTAACCAAAGTGCATTTATCAAAATGAGGAATATTAGGGACAATATACTATACTCCTTACACAAAGGCTTTTTAAGAACTGCCATAAGAAGAATACTATCAAAAGTTATTCCTTGCAGATAGATTTCTATAAATTATTTGATTATATTAATTAAAATTTTCTTTTTAATGCAATATAAACATTTGGATTCCCAAATCCATTTCTACATTGGCTGAAGAAGTATGTTAATAAACCATCTTATATTATCTTAGTTAATGAAGATCCAACATATATTTTTCATAAGGTAAGGAGATTAAAACAAGGGATCACTTTTCCCTATATCGCTTCACAGTTTTTATTGAAGCTTTAACTAGATTTATAGCTAAGAACATTGAGCTAGCTAATGACTTCTCCAATCATTATAAGTGCAGAGAACTAAAGATTTTCTAGATATCATTTGCAAATGATATGTTGCATTGAGTGATACAAACATAAAATCAATTTCAAATCTAATGAATTTTTTAAAGACATTTTCAGACACCTCGAGTCTAACTGTTGGGACCCGATCTCGGAACCGGACCCCAACCGGAAAAACGGAACAAAAGCAGAACACAAAGAATAGAAGCGAAAACGAATTGCGGAAAACAAAACAAAAGCGAAAGAATCGAATGCGTGACAAATCCGAGATCGAATACAAAGTATCAAAAACGAAAGAACGGAGATCACACATCGAAAGCCAATCGATGCGGAAAGCGGACAAGAATCGAAAACAGAGCAAACAAACGGTTCAATTGAACCGTAACAAATTTCCGACATTTGTGAACAAAAATTTAGGAAAGCGTCGCGTTGGAAACCTTTAGACTAAACCAATCCGAAATCCGGTATAATTTTTTTTCTTCTCATATTATTCATTCCTTTTCTCTTTATTCAAATCTTATTCAAATCAAAACAAAAATCCATACAATTTCCCTACTGGAAATTTTATCCTCAAATAACACCCAATTCATACAAATCGCCTTAAACTCAATCTCATCTTTAATGAAACGTATTCTTATTCTTATTCTTTCTTTTCCATAAAAATTTCGGCAACATAACGGCCATATTTTATACAACCCAAAAATTTGCAAATGATTAAACACACTTCTATAATCCCAAACAAAACTCGAAATTATCGGACCTCACGTCCGAAATCCAAACACATTCAAACGCAATTCTATACCTAAAACACTTCCATAATTATCAATCCATATTCCATACTCAGAATCAATCAATCCTCAATCATAATAAAAAACATCCATATCTAAGTCACACTTATATCTCAATTCAATATCCCAAATCATCCTCAATTCCATACATATTCATCTACAATCACAATTCATATTCAATAATCATACACAAACTCAAATCCATACATAAATTCTTAATTTATTTACATTCCAAAATGAATACACTACAAACTTTAATGGCTTTCTAAGCCATACACAAAAACAAAGCCAAAATCTAAAATTTCACAAAATACAAAAATAAACAAAGTCGAATAGATCCTTGATTTTTCTTTCATCCGATCTCCTGCTCGAATACCTGGAGATGGGGATGAAAGGGGGTGAGCTAGACAGCTCGTGGATAACATATTTATAAATTGAAAAATAAGCAA
>JANKOE010000204.1:20405798-20416303 GCA_026284465.1 Erythroxylum citrifolium
CGAATTGCTCCAAGGGCCTGCCTGTCAAGAATAACCCATTCTTCATCTGACATGTTTTCTGGCTTCTTTCCAAAGAGAGGTAGAAACTGGTTCTTCTGATACAGATAATCCTCTATATGCGTCTTCTAGTATTCGAAATCTGTGCCATCGAAGTTATCAATTTTGTTGAGCTTATCATCTGGTGCCATCACTCCCATTGGCTTCTAGTTTCCTCTGACTATTGTGGTTAACAGTTATCAAAGTCGATTCCCAGGAAAGGTTGGGTAGGGAGATACAACAGGTCCCACTTAAGTTCTAATTTTCCTTAGACATAACTTTAGCTAAAGCTCCCAGGAAAATTTGGAGGGGTCACAATTGCTCTCACTTACTACCTAATCTCCTTAGACAGAGCCTCCTTAATAACAACACTCAGTAGCCAAAAATACCTGAGGTAAGTTTTCTGATGCAGAGGATCCACTACTGTGGCAACTGCAGAGCATACTAACTCCAAGTTTCAACACACCCAAAGAAAGTTTTCTGATGTAGAAGATCCACTATTGTGACAACTACAGAGCATACTCATTTCTCCAAGGCTCTAATACCAATTGTAGGAAAATTAGACTATTTCCACACAACTAGAATGCCAGTAAAACAAACACACAATACAAAATTTGATAATGGAGTTCGGCCAAATTGTGTCTACGTCTCCGAGGCTACTGCACACCCTTTTTATTGGGGAAAAAACAAATACTTACAAGTGTTTACACTCAACACACACACTCTCTCAAACCCTTATCCCAATACACCCCGAAAATTACTAACAAAAAACTTACTACTCTTAGTGTTTCTCTTACTCACCAAATAAGGAGAACTAAGAGTTTTACACTCTAATATTTTGTTTTTGTTTTTAGATTTGGATGATTTAAATGGAAGGGGGAGGCGGTTTATTTATAGTTGTTGAGCCACCCCCTCCCTCACTTACTTTTCATATGGGACAAAGTCCCTTACAAAACTAACAAAATATACAGAAACTAATTAGAGAACAATATAGATGAACAATGAAATCATAGCTGACATTCTAATCAGCAGATGATAGAGGAAAAGCAAGATTCATGCGTAGATGAAACATAAAAATCGATAGTAGTCTACAAATTGTTTGCAAAGAGGAATCTAACTCTGAGTATGTTGACAGAAACTAACCTCAAGAGACTCATTGGAACATGGATAGAGATGTAAGAAAATCCTGGTGCGTGCATCATATACATGAGGTGTGGAAAATTGACAAAATTTATTCCTGGACTTTCCCGAAGTCAAGGATCTATGTGGCTATACAAGAAAATACCATTAAACCTAGCTGCAAATTCTCAATTCACATACATGTTCATAACATATATATATATATATATATATAGGAATTCATGATATTTACATAAATCAATCATTTATATAATAACTATGTACCTTGTGTGTAGTCTCCTTTGTTCTTCGATCTTCTACTCGTCGGGTTGTCGCAAACCACAACAACCAAAACAGACCGTCTCCAACGGTATCCACGCAGAGATTGGAGAAACTAACCGAATCAAACTCTTTGATTCGGAAATGACTAGAACAAAGACAAGAGTACTAACTCTCTCCTTTGTTCTATAGGGAGCAAAAACGTTAAAGAGAAAGAAGAGAGAAGAAGATGATAAAGCTTAAAAGAAAAGCTTGAAAGATGGTTTTTATATACTTGTTAAAAAACCTTTCTTACGAACATCAACCTTCCTTTTTAGCTTTTTTTTAATGCTTTATTGTTTTTGTCTTTTATCATTTAAAAACAATAAATGCAACTTAATAAAGAAGACTCTCATCTTCCACGTTGCACACACCTTTATATACATATACATATATATATATATACACATATACATATATATATATAGACGCACACACACACACACACACACACATATATATAAATGTTGAGATGGTCCAGTCATACTAGGGTTGGTGCTATCGGATTTCGGGTGTGGAAAAACACCAGAGACCAGTTTTAGCAATATCGATGTCGCAATTTCAACGGAACATATCCCAATCTCATCGGGATCCATTTGGTTCTATTGCTTTCTATAAAATGGATCTCTATCCAAAACTATTTTACGAATCCTCCGAGTCACTTTTATGCATGTGACCCATTAGGTTCTCGGTTATGTTGGCCATTTATATTAACACTTAATCCAGGCAAGTCATGAGTGACGTCTAGCAACACGTCATGACCCCCCAATTGACCGAAAATTAAGTGATTTGACGAACAAACCCGTGCTCGTCACGAACCATCCCATAGAAAATTGTTATGCAATTCATCCTTTCACCATGCTATACCCTACTTGGTTATGAGTATAGGTAAAGTGTCAACTCTCACTAGACTGACTACGTCAAATCTAGTCCAAGTGATATCAGTTCTCATCCTATGACTCATTACTCTATATGTCAATGAAGATATTCTTTATGACACATGTACTTCGGCCAGAGATTTCTATGTAATGACCCCGATAAGAGGTTGTGGGTATCATCTTCTACTATCACAGAAGTAGTGAATCCTCTATTGGCTACTCAATTACCTTCGAATACCTCAAGTTGTAACCAATCACCACCCTATGAGCGACCTTTGCAAGGTAACAAGGAATGTAATCAAAGCACAGAATCAATATCCAAGATATCCTTGAGCACCTCAAGTCTAAGGATACTTGCACCATTACTATGATAAGATTATTGTTGACATTATAATAGGACATTCATGTGATGATCTCATGGTAGGTCACTTCTAGTAAGAATCTACATCTTAACTCGAAACATTGCATGTTTACAGTTTCTGAGATTCACTGTTTGATCAAATCAAGGAGTTTGACTTGTGCTAGTCTATCCAGATTAACGATGTCCAGTCTCATTAATCATATGACTAGGGATAATTTAGATACTGACATAATTGCGCATGATAGTAATCTTAGTAGTATGAGCACATCATGATTTCCTTCATGTTGTGTCATATATCATGGACTTCATTAATTTATTTATAGATCAATATCAATTCATAAATAATGAACACCAAATTAATAAAATATGTCTTTCTTTATTATTGAAAATAAAGTTTGCACATAACTTTATACAAAATGTGCTAAAGGCGATTGCCTTTAAGGCACTACTCTATCAAGAGATAATTCGAAACAAAAAAAGAAACAAAATATAAAATGAAAACACAATAAAGATAATGAGAAGGGGATTTACGAGAAAAGGATGAGAGATAGTATTTTCATTTTCATTTCCTTCCAATAAACTTTCTTTTTTTCCTCATGTAATTATTATTTGGTGACGTTGTTTAAAAATCATCGCCAAAGAATTTTGATGAGTCCACATTTGGTGACAATTTTGAAAATCGCCGTCAAACCCAAAGGTTAACTTTTTGGTGAAGATTCGTAAATCGTCACCAAATGTTGAACCATTAGTGACGATTTTTTAAAATCGTCACTAAAAGGTCCATTATGATGACGATCCACTATGATGACGATTTGGAAAATAATCACCAAAGGGTGACTTTTAGTTACGTTTTTAAAAAGCTTAGCTAAAAGTGGCTATTTTTTACTAACCTTCAGTTTACAAAAGCCTACCTTTTGTGATGATTTTACAAAAGCATCGTTAAAGCCTACCCTTTTGTGACGATTACAAATCGTTGCCAAAAGGTTAATCTTTGGGTTTGGCGACGATTTTTAAAAATGTCAACAAATGTGGACTCTTTGGTGAGCCTTTTACGATAAAAAACAATTTAAAAAATCGTCACCAAACCCAAAGGCTAATTTTCAAATGTTGAACCATTGGTGGCAATTTATGAAAAGCGTCACCAAAAGGTCCATTATTGGCAATGATTTTGAAAATCGTTGCCAAGGACGACTTTTAGCTTTGTTTTTTTAAAAACGTAGCTAAAAGTGGTCATTTTTCATGAACTTTTAGTTTTACAAAAGCTTACCATTTTGTGACGATTTTATAAAAGCGTCGCATTTCAAAATCGTCACTAAAGGCTTTTTAGCGATGATTTTTAAAATGTAGCAAAAAAAACGTAGCCAAATGTCTACCTTATTGTACTGAATGAAGGCATAGCCTATTGTACACTCTCGGCCATCAACATAGCTAAAGATTCTATTATATATGTTACCTTTGGTGATGTAAGCAAGACTAACAAAATTTCAAGGGATTCATTACTTATGCCAAGAAGAATGCTTACAAGAGCTGGCAGTAAGAGGATTAAGAAAGCTTTGCATGAGTTCATTCAAGAAATACATGATGATCATGCATCAAAGAGCACATTGTGAACAATACGAGACACTTATTGGACTTGTAAAAGACCGATCATTGGTTAAATTGATTCAAGTTAATATTGAAGAAGACTTCAACATAAACATGACTTGGTATAAGGTTAAGTACCAAACCCATGACCAATTAGATTGAAGAAGTGAAGTTATAGTTAGTTATATGGCCTCTATCATAACTATATACTAACTTGTGTAACTTTCATAAAAACTAACTTGTGAGTTATAACCACCAACATAGGTATGTTAGAGTCCATATCCTTTTTCATAAAATTTACAAGAAGATCGACAATGTCAAATACGAGCATTTGTTAAGCCATACTTATTGCAACTAAATTCTCTATACAAATGCAACTTAGGACATGGTTCTATCCAAGGTTATGCCCACTACTGAAACCTTAGTTTTTTAAAGAGATGCTTTTATTAAGTTTTAGTGTGTTTTTAGACATCTTATTTATTAAAAATCGTGAGTGCCTTTTATTTTGTTCTTCATCAATTTTGAACTTACAAAACAAATATTTCTTTATGACATTCAATTACTTAATAAATTTAGTTCATACTTTCTTATAATTAACAGGTCAAATCCCTTCATATATATGATTTGGCTTTTTTAGGTTTGATTCAATTTTTTGTGTGGGTCCTATAAGGTTTAATCCTAGGTGGATTCACATTAGTTGGTATCAAAGTTTATATCTAAATCAGGTGTGGTATCCTTTCTTTCTTTAAATTGTTTTATCTAAATCTAACTATTTATCTAAACTTCAATTTTCCTCGTTACTTATTGTACGTTCTTTTTCATCTTTTTGTATCTAAAATTTTAATTAAAAATAAAAATTCCCTAATTATTTCTTCTAAGGTTAGCCTATCTCTACTTATTATATAAGGGATTGTCTTCGTCCAATCCTTTATTTTTGTGCCTTCCACGAAAAAAGAGATAAGGGATAGTTGTAAGAGTATGATAGCTTCAAGATTTTTTCTGATCAGCTTGGTATTATTACTATTCTTTCTTTATCTTTATTAAAATTTTCTATTTTTTGTTTGATTCCTGATAGTCTTTCCTCTCAACCATTAGTTTGTTAAGTTTCTTAGGCTTTACCAAGATGAAGTCTTTTGTTTGAATTTTGTCTAATTCTTTAAAGAATTTACGAAGGAACTAAATAATGAACACCAGGAGAGTGTCAAAATAATATATAGAAAAAATCCAAGTAAAGAGGAAACATGAGTGGTTTTTCATTTTTGATAGTCAACAAAAGAGGAAGTCTGCAAGAAAAATTTTTTTTTACTAAATTTTCTTATATCTTTTAGACATGTTTTCTAAAGGTTCTTTAATATCAAAGGAGGAAAGTTTCAATTTATATTTTATGTAGGTCTTGCAGTAATAGTTGAGAGGATGAATAAAATACATATTGAGGTTAGAGACATGCTAGAAAGGTAATCATAATAGGTTGCTAATTATAAGGGAGATGACAAGAGTTCTTAATAAGGAGAAGCATAACATGCATAATCCCATAAGTCCAATGAAGGTTAATGAGAAGAATGATGAACTAAGTACTGATGACGTTGATCTCACATTTGAGGTAAAGGGAAACAAGTTTCACACTTGGAAAGGAGTTAGATGTGATTAGGAGAAAACGAGGGAGCCTAAAGTTTAGGAAGTAGTGGATGGGAATCTTGGTAATATCAAGATGACTATACCTTCCTTTAGGGCTAAGAATTATCATATAACTTATTTGGAATAAGAGACAAAGGTAGAGTTTATCTCTAATTGTCATGATTACAGTCAAAAAAGGAAGGAAATGCTGGCAATAATAATATTTAAAGATTATGTCATTATTTATAAGGATCAGTTGGTAAATAATAAGAGAAAATATTTTGAGCGACCCATAGATACTTGGAACAAATTAAAAGGTCTTGTGAGGAAAATATATGTGCCTTAAAGGTTATGAAGTCTTACTCTAAGTGTAAAGAGTATAAAAGATTATCATAAGGAGATGAAAATAGCCATGATTCGAGCTAATATAGAGAAGGATAGAGAAGTCACTATGGCAAAGTTCTTAAATAGGTTGAATAAAAATATAGCCAATATAATGGAGTGACAATACTATATGGACTTAGAAAAGATAATGCATATGGAGATGAAAATGGAGAGGCAACTCAATCACAAAGGAGTATTAAATTACCCCACTAGTACTAGTAACTTTTGAAGGTACGATTAGAAAAAAGATGATATGAATCCTTCTAAAGAAAAAATAAAGCCATTTAAAACCAAAGAGGATGTCTATAATAAGGGTAAAGGTAAGATTGATTCTTAGCCCTCGCAAAATAGATATAATAAGTGTTTTTGTTACTTGAAAATAAAGCATGTTTCCTTGTAATGTCTAAATAAGAGGGTTATGACTATAAGAGAAGATGGAGTGACAATGAGTGAGAATGATTTAGAGGAAAAGGAAGATATACTATTATTAGAGGATTTTAAATAATGAGGGTGCCAAATATGTTGTTAAAAGCAAGGAATTTATTAGTAAAAGAGCGTTAAAGTCTTTAAATCCAAGATGATAAGCTACAACAATAAAGGGAGAATATCCTCCATTACCTTTATACCTTTTAACTCTTAAGTATGTTTACAAGGACCAATTAAAGTCGAAAAGAGATAATAAATAAAAGATGTGTAAGAAAGAAAAGAAAGATAATGAAGGTAAGAGTTTAGAAGAGAGATAATTAGTTATGAGAGAAAAAGAGAGGGAAAGTAAGAGCTCAAAAAAGGAATAATTAGTAATGACAAAATAAAGAAATAAGTAAGTTGTTCTACGAAAAGGGAGTGATATTAGGAATTCTTTCCATAGTAACTAGTTTATGATTGTACTTTTATATGTCAAGGCTTATCTAATGTCAAAAAGCTTGACCTATCTCTTCCTAGTATTGTTATTTTCTTATTGTAGGGGTATGAGGATGTTATGTCTGATAACATGTCAATTGGATTAGCCTCTATTTGAGAGATTGAATATTAAATCAACTTTTTACTAGGGCCTATCTTTCCTGATAGACATGCTTTTAGGGGCAATCTCGAAGAAACAAAGGAGCTACAAATAAGTGGAAGATTTAATTGCTAAGGGCTATGTACAAGAGAACATAAGCCCTTTTGCAATTTTAGTACTTCTAATGTCTAAGAAGGACGATAGTAGGTGAATACGTATCGATTAAAGAACTATTAATAATATAATAATTAAGTATCGACATCTCATCCTTATATTAGATTATATGATTAATGAATTGCATGGTTCTTATATATTTTATAAATTTGATTGGAAAAGTAGGTATCACCAAATTAGGATGAGAAAGGGTACTAAATGAAAGAATTCTTTTAAGATTAAATATGTGCTTTACAAGTGATTAGTTATGCGCTATTTGGTCTTATTATAATTGAAAGATATTTGTGTTCTTTAAAAGTAGTTATAGCTAAAAGGTTTTGCATCATTTGTATCGGTTGAATGTTTGATTGCTCCTTTTAAGAAAACATTTCTCAATCTTATTTTCCCAAATTATATTTTTGTTATATATCTTACTAACAAATTTATAGTAGCACATGAAATTGAAAAAATGGAAAATGTAGCTCTTAATAGTAATAAACCTACTTTTTTTTAATCTTATATATTTGATTGATTTGTAAAGAGTGATAGTTAGAAATTTGAAGATTGAGGTAGAGCAAATCTAAATTGAGTTCAGGCTTAATCTAATTACCTTAAGCCTGATTGGGCTTGTCAACCCCAAATTGGGCCATTGGTGACCCAAGTCTAACATGGCCTATTGTAATCTCTATTCTTGTAGTTGTGACATCTTCATCCTTAGCATCGCCCTCTTCTCTAGCTCTTCATTCACTAGCTCAATTATTGCTAATTCCATATCCTCCTTCTCTAGCCCTATATTCTCTACATTCTAATGAGTTTAGAATTACTTTAACAATCTAATAGGTTTTCATTTTAATAGTAGTCATAATCTTTCCCCTGAGCAGATTGTGGAGGCCTCAAAATTAATTAAAAATATTGCTACTAAGGTTGTAACTTATGCAAAAGCTAATATTTCGAAAAAAAAAGCTATAGTAGTTTACAAAATTGCTTTACCCTTAGTTGCTTCTTTTATGAAAAGAAAACTGCAAAGAAAAAAACCTAAAGAAGAATAAGCTTAAGAAGCATATCCAGGTTCATGCTTTGTATAAAAATCACTAACCAATTGAGAATTATAAAGATGATATAGAATTTTCTCAAGATTTGCTTAAAGTGATGAATAGCTCCCCTAGAATTTCAACAAAAATTCTAAAGTTCTAACTTGGCTATAAAGTTAAAAATCCTATAACTTCCTTACCTTCTTCAAATTTTGATAAATTTTAGGAATTAAGTTTCATAAAGAAAAGAAATCTCTTGGTTTTAAGTGGGATTTCTTATCCAAATGTGCTTTAATTGAATTTTCTATTCATTATAAAATAACCATAATATAATAATTAATAATTTTAATCATTTAAAAATTATAAAAATGAAAATATTTTAAATAAATTTTGAATTAGAAAACTTCATATTAACATTCATATAGCCCGAGTTGCTCAACTGGTATGCCATATCAGGTAGATTAATGGTATAGTAATGAGTAACTAATTTAAACTTAAAGGAGTTGGATTTTAAGATCAAACAGTACCATTTTATAAACGTTAAGATGTAAAGTGATACCATAGATAGTGGCAAAAATTAACTTATATCTTTTATGAGATGTTAGGGGGTCGTTTACACATTTTATTGGCTTGATAACTATAGATATTGTTTAATATAGAGTTGGTGTTTAAATGGAGATCTTAAAAATAATGTGACTCAATTATTTGGAGTACTCCTAATTAATATATTTTAAATTATAGTCCAAATTTTTTTTGTAGCATATAGGAAATAAACAAGTTTAGTATACCAGATTTGAGAAATTTTTTCTTATTACTTCTAAATTGTATAAATGCATGTATATATAGTTCAAAAATATTATTCTGTATCGTATACACAAGTATGTAATTTTAGTGTCATAGAATGAAATGGGCTTTTTTGGAAGCCTCTTGGGAACATCTAGGAAATAGGCGTTGCCTAGGGTATATCCATTTATGGAAATCAAAGATGAAGATATGGGTTGAAGACATGCACATGCGCGTGTTACTATGTTAGAGTTGTTTTTGAAGAAAGACACGATCTGGGATATGACTGTGCGGCAAACCATGTCTTATGCATAAAGAAGTGAATAAGATCTATAGGTTAGAGACATAGTCATATTGCAGTCCATATGTTAGCATTCATAGAAGCAAGAAGACGGTCTGAAAGATATGGACATATTAAAGCCTGTTTAATGTTCTAGAATTAGAAGGTGAGATTCATATCCTGGGAAATGGTCATGTCCTAAGCCCATTCAACACAATTAACCTTATATTCATTATTGGTTCCCGAGGGCCTAAACACACCTAATTGGTTGATCACGATATACTCTTGTTTTATTTCATTCATTATTATTTTGTAGTATTGTTATCTATTTGCTCAACAAGTGGTATTATAACGTAGTTGAGTAAAAATGACTTAGGTTAACTTTGAAGCGGAGTAGTTTAATGGAATTAAAATTTTCAAACTCTGGATTTATTGGCATAGTAAGGTATACTGAAAGGTTTGAGATTGAGAGAGAAAAAGCCAAAAAGCATGGCTCATTATAAGAATATGCCGAAGTTTACAACTATTGCAATCATTATAAGAATATATCCCTTCCTCGGAAGAAACTTATTTTTGTTATAAAAGATAGAAATAAGATGGTGTGCCATCAAGTGTTAATGCACCACTTAATTGTTAGTGTACCAAATGCACCACTTAATTGTTAGTGTGCCACTTCTATTTTTTATTAGAAATTTTGTACTATAAATAGAAGGATTAACTTGATATAAGTGATACCAATTTATAAGAAGAATTCTCCTCTCCTAAATATTCTTAAGTTTTAGTTTTGGTTTTATAATACGTTATCAGCACGAAGCTCTAATTTCTACAATTCGGCTTATCAACAGCAAGCAATCGTAAGGTTCTTCCGTCTACCTATATCGAATAATCGTTCTTCGGTTTACGTACATCAAACAAATGTAAGTTCTTCCGTTTATTTATATCAATCCTACTTACGATGTTGTTA
>JANKOE010000204.1:20416403-20426480 GCA_026284465.1 Erythroxylum citrifolium
TCCACGAGATTGGAATGCGACATCTAAGAAATTTATGAGGAAGAGCTCATTGTGTTAAATGAGGGGGAGCTTACGCAATTGCACTCTTTTTTCCTTATTATGGTTTTTATCCTACTAGGTTTTTCCTGATAAGGTTTTTAACGAAGCAACACCAAATGCGTATAAAGGCCAGATAAGAAATAATTATATGGTACACCAAGGGGGAGTGTTAGATAGAAATAAGATGGTGTGCCACCAAGTGTTAATGCACCACTTAATTGTTAGTGCACCAAATGCACCATTTAATTGTTAGTGTGCCACTTCTATTTTTTATTAGAAATTTTGTACTATAAATAGAAGGATTAACTTGATGTAAGTGATACCAATTTATAAGAAAAATTCTCCTCTCCCAAATATTCTTAAGTTTTAGTTTTGGTTTTATAACAATTTTGCTAATGTGGCAAAAGCAAATTAATACAGAAATATATAACATTATTGATTTCTCATTTTTATATCAACACGGATTAACTCACTAGCTTGTCACATCTTTTACTGGATATGTACATCAATGACATTTCGATCCACTTTGGTCTTAGGAATAGATATGTGGAGGACACCATCCCTAAGCTCTGCCTTAATTTTGTCTTTCTCGCAGTTTTGAGGAAGCATAAGACGAGTGTCGTAGGAACTGAAACTCCTAGTCGACCACGAATCATCATCATCAGCATGTTCTTCTTTCTTGTGCTCTCCCTTGAGAACAAGAACATCATCCTCGACGAAAACCTTGACGTCTTCCTTGGAAAGACCCGGCATGTCAAACCTCATCTTGATCTCGTTTTCCTCTTCTTTGATATCCCATGGAGCTCTAACTGCTTCCCCTGACCTACTGTTCTTACCAGGAAATGCCATTAAAGTATCCTCAAACATTCTGTCCATTGTATCCATCATTTGCCTCATCGTCCGCATAGGCGATAGAGGATCAATCAACCCTGAAATACATACAATCATTGGACTGCATAAAACAAAAATGCAACCAACAAAAGAAAAAATGAATTGGGATTTTACAGAGAACATGGACTTACCAAAGGGTGAGAGATGATCAAGAGTCATTCTTCGAGGTCGTTTCCCTACTGCAGTGCCTTGTTTGTTAGGGTTGACTTGAACGTCCACGGTCGACGTCTCCTTGTTATCACCTCCTTGTTCAGCTCTTACAAGTGAGTGCCTTGTAGCCCTAGAGAAATTACGTGACGGGAAGAAGACTGAACATGGAGATGACTTAGGGGCTACGCCTTTGCTGGGGAGCAAAGTTGTACATGGTGACCATGACAACAATGTTGACGAAGCCATATCTGTTCAACTTAATTAGAGAACAAAGAAGCTCAACTTATTTAACACACACTTATTTGATCACAAAGAGTAGAAAGTGTAGAGCTCTTAATTATCACGTCTTGCACACAATTAATTGACATGGTGATGGCATGGTGAATAATATATATAGAGATAAGAGTAATGGTGGGGCAAAAGAAAAGGTATGAGATGAATGGCGAAAGTTGGAGATAAGTTTTGAAACTTCTGGACAATACTTTTGGTTGCTTCTGCATGCTCTACTAATTTTCAGTACCTTCTCATGGTTTCTTGAAGCATCCTTAATTTTTACAAATGTCATCATCCGTATCCAACCCTCTTTTTTCTCTGATGTGGTTGTAAATTAGCAAAGGCCCAATAGAGCAGGAGCTAAGAAAAACCAGATAAAGTATAAAACGTAAGAGGCCAGGCCCATTGGGTTCTTCTTAATTTGACCAGAAGTTGAATCTTATCCAAGTCGAAACAAAAGCCCATTGCAAGTGAGAGAGCGATCATACCAGCTGAGAAAACTTGTTATGTTACTAGGATTCTGAAGTTTGGTTCTCACCTGGAATGTCAATGTTGCTCAATGCCTGCCTATTTGCATACTACAATTATGTGAGAATTCAACTTGACTAAAGGCACCGTGGAATGATATATGTGGATAGAGACAGCTTATTTAGGCAGATTACGGCAGGTTAGACAAGATGAGCTATAAAGTCTTGAATAAGAATTGATGATATTGGAAAAGAAATTCGAGAGGTTGGATTGCACTAAGTTGAGAGGAAATTAGGAAAGAAGCATACAAATTTAATTTAATCTTCTGTTCAATACTGTGGTTATATAACTTCTTATAAGATTATTGAAATAAAGTGATTTTAAAAACAATAAAATTTTAAAAAAACTAAAAACATAAGATAAAGCAAATTTTGATTCAATTATTTAATAGAATTTGTTCGGCTAATTGAATAGTAAATATGTAAGTTAATTAACCAAACTTCAATATTTGACTCAACAACGAATGTATTAAGTAATTTGTCTTCTTTGGTATTCTTTCTTTTCACAATGCTAGGAGAGTTTAGAGAGAGGAAATGACTCTTGAAAAGCAGATTGAAAGTAAAACAAAAAGATTTTACTTGGATTTTGGTTTATGTTAAAAATATTGAATAATAGGATAAACAAAAGAATAATTAAGATGTATAATACATAGTCTAATAGTTTTATGTTATTATTAATTTATGTCTTGTGTCAGTTATAAAGAGTCAATAGGCTTGGTAATTAATTTGGTCTAGATCTGGTCCAATTCAATTCGAAGTAGTTGGGCTAAGTTTGATTTTACTGTACTTCGGATTGGACTTAGATCTAAGGAACTTCTTAAGACTTGATTCAAAAAGACTAGAACAACCCAATTGTTTGCCCATAAACGTTTGGGTAGACTTCTCAAAATAACATCGTTTTAAACTTAAGTTTTTATAAACTTAAGATTAAAAAACTTAGATCAAAACAATGTCATTTTAGGAAGTCTACATAAAATGAAGTCATTTAGGCTTGAACCTGCAACACGAGCATACACGAGTTTCAAGTCAAGCTTGGGTTTTGTGTTCTTATATTCACCTATCCAACTTAATCTGATCCATTGCCAAAGTCAAGAATTAGTTTTGTGTTTGAGTTGGGATGTATGAAGTTAGTCGATTATGCGTAGTTGGTGTTTATAAACAAATTTTATGAGTTCTTCTTAATTTTGAAAATATATGTTGGAATTAATTTTTTATATAATATACATATTATAAAACAAAAATAATTCCAACATATATTTTCAAAATTACTATTATAAAAATTTTAATTGTGCTATGTGTATATGGTTCATGTGGTTAGTTCTTTAAGTGGGTTATGTCATACTATAAGTTAATGGTATGCTAGGTTAGTGGGTATGACAATAGAGAAATGCGTAAGGAATAGCAAATAATGCTTGGGAAGGAATTATAATTGGATGAATTGTGTTTTCATTCCTAGTTTTTGGGCATTACTTCATTCCTCTTTATTACGAGAAGAATGAGAGTCATTTCTTGATATATTTGGCGTGCATTGTTGGCGGCTTTGTTCTCACACTCCACAATTTCTTCGATTGAAACCATTTTTGTGATTCTTCATTTGGATTTGAAGATGCTAGAGGAACATCTTGTTTAAAACGAAGGAACACCATATGCTACATTGAGAGAGCCACGAGTTAGGAAATCTCATTTTTCTTTTCTTGCTTTATAATCCTCTTTAAACAGCAATTAGTTTCTACCATTTTTTGTAATGGTGTTCTGATTTTGGGTTTATTTTCTTCACCTTATTTTATTTTAATTCTTCGATTCCTTTTGTCATTTGCAATTTCACTTTCAGCTTTGTCTAACCTCACATTTGGTCCTTCAATTTCACTTCTCAAAGCTTCAAACTTTCTATCTTCTTGCTTGTGTAAATCATTTGGAGGTGTTGCAATGGAGTCGATATCTGTTGGGCATGCAATCTTCCTAACAAGTAGCAAATAGGTTCTAGCTTTTTCACTATTTAATTTGTGAAATGTACACAACAATCAAGCCCCTCTAGCTTTCTTAAATCTATCTACGCACCCTCTTTTCAACTCCTCTCTAAGTAATTATAAAAAATACCCATAACACTATAAACATCTCCTTTATATCTTTTCAACTTCTTCTCTTTTTTCCTTTACACACCGACATCGTCAATTAATGGTCATAGCTTGATGGTTTTAGGGTCCAGTAGTGTTTCAAAACATCAAATCTCTTGCTATGAATCCTTTCACAGAGGTCGTTACAATAATTAGATCCATTAAATCATGCTAGCAATAAGCTCAAAATCCCAAACGTACAGTTAAGATGATGCATGTTCAAGTACTAACCAACAGTACTACTTCTAAATGTAGTATATCCTTATCCGAAATGGCGAGCAGCTGTCACCACCGTCTGATTAATGCCATCTCTTATAAGCATGATATTGTTTTCTTCTTTTTCATGTCAATATTTTCTCGCTAAACACCCTTCTTTATGTATATAATGTATCTTCTATTACAATGACAGTCTTTTAAGCAGAAGTTCTCTTTTGGTTAGTCTTACATCTCCAAGTTTTTTGCTTTTATTTCTTTCTGCTACTTTCTTTGGCAATAAGACACCCGATGATAGAAATCATATATATTTGTTTACATTAAACGTCTGTGGTTATGATGTAGGTGAACGACTCCAAGAATCTAATAAGATCAAGAAGAAATACCCAAATTAAGTTCCTTTAAGTTCTTCATTTACACTTGCATTTCTTATATTTCGGATCTCCTATTTTATGCACAACATGAAATGTCTCTATATAAAGAAACATAATTTCTTTATACCATATGGAAGGAAAAGGATAAGAAAACTCAATACGGTGTCTTTTGATTTTCTAGGGCCTACTCTCCAAGTTGCATTTTGTCTTTGGGTTGTTGTTGTTTTACAGCTATTGGTGTGTGCATTATCAATTAAAACCTTCTACCTTTTAGGAGAACTTGAAAATAATGCATATATATGTTACATGAAGACAATGTTCCACTTTTATTTTAGGAGAACCTTTTGATTAGATGGCCTTTCCATGAAAGACAATGTTTCACTCTTATTTATCATGAAAATTTCTCCTTTCATAGATGCAATCCATTCCCTCTTGGTTGTTGCCTTGTTAAATATAGTTAGTTAAACATCTACTAAGTACGCTCATTCATAAATTTCAATAAAGGTTCTAATTGCCCTAGTTGAAATCTTATGTCAAGTTCATCAACTTATCTGGAACTTCTTCCTCTTTATAAAGTGGTAAAGAGTCATCTCCACAATATTATCACCATTCAGTGACTTTTATTAATTTGCTTTTGACCTATTAATTACATTATCTCAACTCTTTTAAATCTTCTTTGGTGTAAGCTTAAAGACTTAATAATTTTTGTTTGTGCTAATATACCTTAAAAATGTAACAATTTTTTTTATTATTATCAAGATTTTTCTTTTTGAAATTTGGAACATGAAGGTAACATAAACCATGAAATATTTTTAGATTTTTCACAGAAAATAATTTACTAAACTATCTAATTTCGTGTTCTACCTTCAAGTGTTTTGGTGGGTAGCATATATAGCCAATATACTAAAGTATTAACTCTTTTAATCAAAAAATTCTTAGGTATTACCTACTATTATGCTCCTTTGTCACTCTCACGATGATTCTAATATTCTTCTCTATTTTTGTTAAAGAGTATATAAGGTTATCAATTTGTGAGTAATTTCTTCTCCAATTACTAAACTATCTAATATGGTATTCTACCTTTGAGTGTTTTGGTGGGTAGCATATATAGCCAATATACTAAAGTATTAACTCTTTTAATTAAAAAATTCTTAGACATTACCTACTATTATGCTCCTTTATCACTCTCACGATGATTTTAATATTCTTCTCTATTACTTCATTTTGTTAAAGAGTATATAAGGTTATCAATTTTTAAGTGATTTCTTCTCTAGAATAATAAGCTTTAAGCTCCTTGGAGACATATTATGAAATATTGTCAGACCTTAATTACTTAAGTGAAAGGTTTATTTCTTTTTCTAGTCTTACTTTCACTTTTTTGAATTTAATAAGCACTTTAACCTTTATTTCAATAATGCAATCTAACCATATCTGCTATAGTCATACATAAATAACACAAAGAATCTACTCTCATTTAGTGAAATCTCACTCGTAGGTTAACATAAATCAGAGTGAAGTAGTTCCAATCTTCACTTTGCTCTCTAAGAAGTTTCTAAAAGAAAATCTTGCTTGCTTACTAAGTTGATATGATTGACAAATTTCTTAAGTTTTATTCACTTTGGAAATATCTTGATCAACATCATTGTCATTTATATTTTTTAATGCATCAAAACAAACATGTCCCATTATGTTATGTCATATTACTAATTTATTAATTAATATAGGCAACTTAGCAACATATATAAAAGTATTTTCTTCAAAAGACTTTTCTTAACATTCTAATCAACAAAAAAAAAGTTTACTCTTCATGAAAATTCTCATCAATTTGGGCTCTTTTAATATCAATTATCACTCATTCATCACTAGCAAAGTTCGTTCATATCCTTTATTAATCAATTGACCAAAACTTGGTATATTTTGATCAAGGTTGGTAACTACAAGTACATCAACTATTAACTTTAAACCTTTTAAAGTATGCATAAGAACTGATGTTTTTCTTTTCACTTTCAAGAGTACACCATTGACATATCTCACTTTTCTTGGAAGATTTTATTATTGACCTTGAAGGGAAACTTATTATTATAATCCATATGACATAGCTATGAATAGTTGATAATGCAAGTAGTTAAGGCAACAACAGTAAAAAGAGTTTCTTCAACTTCTTGATCGTCTTTCTTTATTACTTTTGCTTATTGTTTTATCTCTTTTGCACTTATCTTTTCAATATGCCTTATCTATATGTTGGACAATTACTTTAAGGATTTTTTTTACGTAGATCAACATAGCCTACCCCCTATTCACAAATGACGACACAAACTAAAGCAACTTTTGATACTCCAACAAACAACAAATAATATAATTGTTTTCTTATTTTCTATCCATTATGTTATCATTTGTTTATACCTCCAAGATAAGGTTTTTGAAATTAAAACAATGTAAGGAAAAAGGATTCATATAATGAGATGGATGTTTAGATTGACTGTGGATTATGATAATGCTTGCATTAGTGAACTTAGTATGGATAGAGCAACCTTTAGGATATTGTGTAACATCCCATTACCGATGGGAAGGATAAACTAGTAATTTAGGACGGGTTATGAGTGTATATATGTATCTCGGCATGTTCATGCATAATATGGCCTCTATATATATGTGAATGGAAATTTTTGTATATGCACATGACTGTACATGCATTCATGATATTTTCCGGTATATCTGTCTAAATGTGATTTTTGTGAAAAATGTGATTCTTGTGCTTGAAAATTTAATTGGAGTGGATTGTTGTGTGTTTTACATTTTTGGGCAAATTTAGAAAAATTTCGAGGAAAATTTCTGGACCGGAAAAAATTACCAAATGGTGGACTGATTGGTTTCCGGTACTGGAAATGACTATCCAATGGCATGGAAAATTTGGTAAATGATTTTTAGAATTTATTAATTTGAGCCATTAGAATTTGGGGAGAAATTGGAGTAGAAATTTGAAAGAAATTAGGTGAGTACGTAAAATGGTGACATATGGCAAGTGATATGTAGCACCCCACTCTCTCAAGACCCGGACCCAATATCGATGGTGATATCCGAGTCCGTGCCTGCGAAGGTGGCGTGCTAGAACACTCAATCAGTCAGAAGTTGGTACAAATTTTTTTGAAACAATCAAATGCACAGAAACCAATTACCAATTGGGCCCGCTTTCATTCATACACGTTGTCAATCAAAACATTACAATTAATAGAATTTCCAATAGCCCATTATACATACAAAACACTATTTTATAGAAACTGCGGAATACACAAGTTGTACAAAATAATCAAATACAAAATGCAGACGCAACTGATCCCGACCTCTTCCTTCACTCATATGCAGTAGGTATACTCTCGTTTGCCTAACGGGGTAATCTTCAGAGTCCTGAAAAATATTTGCAAATTTTGGGTGAGTTTTGCAAACTCAGTGAGTGACCATCATTGATGGCTCACCCAATCATATAACACATATTTCACATTCACAATATTTTTCTCACTTCACGTTCAATTTCACATTTTCCATTCAATACAATTTAATCATTTCTATAATGCATATGCCATGCATATGAAACCCACTTTTTATTTGTTATTTTGTTGTGACCAACTGCCTAAACTGTCCCATATAGGGCTCATTAAACATTGAGCTTGAGGCTCTAAATCACTTTTGAGCTCGAAGCTCATTTTCACTTGTTGAGCTTTACATTCTGATCGTTGGCTACTCTGGTCACAATAGCCATTATATGTCATGCATTCATGAAATGGAATGCATCACTCACATTTGCATAAACTCATTCATTCCCATTTGCATCCCATATCATCGGACCTTAGTCCGGCATTCAACATTAGAGTTGAAAATTCACACTTTTCATTTACATGCAATTGCTCATTCAAAATATTCACACTTTGCATTTACAGGCAATTGCTCATTTAAAACATTCACACTTTGCAATTACAGGCAATTGCTCATTCAAAATATTCACACTTTACATTTACAGGCAATTGCTCATTTAAAACACATTTATCATCAAATTATGTACACTTAGTTCATCCAATTCACATTCAAGTAGCACTTCAATATCCAAACCAATTATCACAATCATCGGACCTCCTGTCCGAAACCCAACATAATCAATCACATTCATTAAATCAGTTATAGTCAATCAATACAAAAATCCAATTAAAACAAACAATAAAAAGAGACCATCTCGATCTGCTCACAGTACGCTCCAGATTAGCAATTGATTCCACTTTCTAGGGACGCCGAATGCAGATATTTAGCCTGCACAACCCGTTTATGCAAGATACACATACATCACAATTTGTACAATCATAAGTGTTTAATATGCACATGACTGGAATGAAATATGTATCATGCATGTTCACGACAATCCCGAGTATTTTACCAATAATTTCTTTACAAAATCAATCCCATTTCAAAACCCATCTAAGTATAATTTATACTTAGCTTTATGCCTCACTAAACCTATTAAAATCTCCATTCCTTTCTCATTGTCCCACTTCAAAAATTTTCCACATCACATTTTCAGGTCTACTATTGATATTCACTAAGAAAGTGAAACTGATATAATTTAGTCAAACTCTCTTCTAGAAAAGCGTTCCTCTATGTCTTATGTTTCCATTGACACCAAAATCACTTGATTCGGTTCAATACTTTGGAAGATATACCCCAATCACTTTCAGACTGCTCTAATCCAAAAACAGTCCACTATGTACAAATTCCGTTTAGAAATTGAACATCCTAGAGACAGAATTATAATTAGACTCTTTTATATGAATTGTAGTCCTATTTCTCTTGTTTACTCCGAAATAAAAATCATCTCATTTGGAATCCTATAGGTCCATTTATGATCAAAACATTGAACGATGCTCAGTAAAACTAATCCCGTTGACATTGTTCCAATAGACTCCCACACTTTCTTTTGATCAATCTCATTCAATTCAACACCAATTAACACAAAGCTTTTTGAAGATGTAGGGAAATGTGTTAGGAACGTCATGCTTCAAAAACCAAGTCATTTAGAGGTCTAGGAAAGGAGTTATGATCAAAAGAAGCAACCAAGCTTAAGATCGTAATCCAACTGAACCTAGTTTGGCGCGATTTCGATAACGCTTGATACAAATTTCAGATTCCTTTCGTTTTTAGACCATTAGAAAGAGGACTTTGAGATCTACAACTTTCATGAAGACCACAAAGCGAGATTCGGCCTCTAAAAAGGTCAAAAATTGCGATTTCCAAAGTTGTCCCTAGAATGGACCAAACAGCCCCATTTCACCCAAGAAGGTCCGTTAAACGGACTCCCATGTCCGTTTAACGGATATACACTGGGCCAAGGGTGTTTTTACACCTGAAAAGGTCCGTTAAACGAACTCTCATGTCCGTTTAACAGACACACAACACACAAACCTCCTCCAAAGCCTCTTCCAAGGTTTCTACACTTATTCTATCAGCAAAAAC
>JANKOE010000204.1:20574719-20592596 GCA_026284465.1 Erythroxylum citrifolium
GCCTTAGGTTGTTTTGTGTTTCGGGGATATTAAGCCATGCTTTGGTGGCTTCTTGTAACGCTCCTCTGTATAATTTTTTATTTAAGCAATGAAATTTTTTAATTTCTCAAAAATAACAAATATTATGAATTTTAAATTTTTTCTTAATTCTAAATTATATATATATATATATCATGTCCGTGTCCACCAAATTTTATAAGTTGATATGTTCCCATGTCTGTGTTGATATCGTGTCGCGTATCCGTATCCGTATTCGTACTTCTTAAATTATATTTAAGACAAAACAGGCCAATATTCCCAACTTCAACCTGCTTCTTTACATCTCTGCCGTGCCACTGCGCCTAACTAAATGAATAAATAAAGAAAAAGCAACAAACAGAACCACTGCCATCACCAACCACTAGGTCTAACCTAGTTACCAGTAATAAACCATCAAAATTCAGCACATGGCAATGCAAGCTCTCTGCAAGCTCTCATAAAAATATTAGCTTTTTCGTTAATGTCTTAAATCTCTAACTCTGTTGTTCAAGAAGAGAAACCTAAAACTACAACACTATGTTATTCTTCCTCTTGTCAAGTTAATTCTATGGCCATTGCGATGTTCTTTTCATGCCCATATTTTGTGTTTTTCACTCTTACCCTTTTCACAGCTCCCCCATCAGTCTCATTACATCAATCAGCAGCTGACCTTCTCCAGTTCCGTGACAGTCTCCCACTACACTCTCAACACCTCTTGCCATGGAACCACACCCATTCACCTTCTTCTCATTGTCAATGGCTAGGAGTTTCCTGCTATACCAACAGCAGCTTCCAAGTAAAAGCATTAAACCTTTCAGGATTTGGCTTATCTGCTGTCTTGAATGACTCCATTTCCCATCTCTGCCTCCACAAAGGTCTGCTCTCCCTTGACCTCAGCGGCAACAATTTTACTGGTGTTATTCCTCCACTGCTTGGAAGCTGTGATCAGCTTAGAACCATCCAACTTAATGACAATGACTTCCACGGAAAGCTACCTCCTCAGCTTTTTCTATCAAAACATCTGTTGATGTTGGACTTGGGCTACAATTCTCTCTCTGGTTATATTCCTCCAGAGGTAAGCTTCTGCATCAACCTTGAGTACATTGGTTTATACAACAATTATCTGAGTGGAGAGCTTCCAAGTGAAGTGTTTTCTTTAGCAAATCTGAAGTATCTGTATTTGAACGCCAATAACTTAAGTGGGTCATTACCAGACTTCGATCAATCTTCTTGCTCAATCTCCCATCTTTGGATCAATGACAATGGGTTTTCTGGATTTCTATCTCGTACGCTCAGTAACTGTCAAAACCTTACTATGTTTATAGCTTCTCGTAACAAATTTGATGGGATCTTTCCTGCTGAGATTTTCAAGGATCTTTGGCAGCTTGAAGTGCTTTATCTTGATGAAAACAGACTTGAAGGGCCAATTCCAGACAGTTTATGGGGTCTCAAAAATTTACAAGAGCTTGTTCTTTCAGACAACAAGCTCAATGGTACCATCTCTGAGAGGATAGATCAGTGTAATCGGCTAGTGGTCATTGGTCTATCTGGCAACAATCATATTGATGGTAGCATTCCCAGGCAGATTGGAAACATGAGCAACCTTGTGGAAGTGGCTTTGTATGACAACATGTTGACAGGTATAATTCCGTCTGAAATTACTCGTTTGAATAAACTCAGGTTTCTTTCGTTGGCTCATAATAACCTCAACGGAGAGGTGCCATTAGAGCTTGGGAAAGATTCTCCAGGTCTACTTAAACTAGATCTCGGTGGAAACAACATTCATGGTTTAATTCCTTCTAGCATATGCAATGGCAACAGTCTCTCAGTTTTGTCACTTGGAGACAATCAGTTCAATGGGACTTTCCCAACTGAGATTGCAAAGTGTGTGTCGCTAAGGAGGGTGATTCTCAGTGACAATCTTCTACAAGGGAGTATACCAGCACATTTGGGAATAAATCCTGGGGTTTCATTCCTAGATGTAAGAGGTAACAAGCTTGAAGGGACAATACCATCAGTGTTTGGCCTTTGGATGAATCTAACAATGATAGATTTTTCAGAAAACAGGCTCTCTGGCTCTATACCTCTAGAGTTGGGGAACCTTTCCAATCTTCAAGTACTGAGACTCTCTTCCAACAGACTAAAAGGAAGCATTCCCTCTGAATTGGGACATTGCAGAAAGTTAATCAAATTAGACCTTAGTAGAAATCAAATTTCAGGAAAAATTCCTCCACAGATCACTTCATTGGTTTACTTGCAGAGCCTTCTCCTTCGAGAGAACAGACTTGTTGGAATAATTCCTGACTCTTTCTTTCCTGGTCAAACTCTCTTTGAATTACAGCTTGCTAGCAACAGGATCGAAGGTCAGATTCCTTGTAGTTTGAGTAAACTGAACCACTTCAGTTCAGTTCTTAATCTCAGCTACAATGAACTATCTGGTGATATCCCAGCATGCCTTGGCAGTCTAGACAAGTTACAGATTCTTGATCTCTCAAGCAACAGATTGTCTGGACAGATTCCATCCGAACTAAACAATATGGTATCCCTTGACTTTTTGAACATATCTTTTAATCAACTCTCGGGGAGACTACCAACTTCGTGGATGAAAATAGAGACTTCATATCCAGGGTCTTTTGTTGGGAATCTTGAGCTTTGTTTACTTGGTAATGGTGCAAGATCCTGTGAAAAATCTAGAGAAGGTCATAAGCATATGCTAGCTGGTCTAGTCATTGGTGTGGTTCTATCTGTGGCTTTGCTTTGCGCTGTGACTTACATAATTGTGGTTCACTATCTCCGAAATGCATACCAAAGAGATCAATCACTTCTTAGTGAGTGTAAGTTAGAAAATGAAGATTTACCAGAAGATCTAAAATTTGAGGACATGATGCGAGCTACTGAAGGCTGGAGTGACAAATACATAATTGGGAAAGGCAAGCATGGCACAGTTTATAGGACTGAGTCTACTAATTCCAGAAAGCATTGGGCTGTGAAGAAGGTGAATCTGTCTGAGGCAAACTTTGGCCTCGAGATGAGAACTTTGAGCTTAGTTAGGCACCGAAATGTAGTGAAAATGGCAGGCTATTGTATTAAAGATGGATATGGGTTCATTGTCACTGAGCTCATGCCAGGAGGCACGCTATTTGATGTCCTACACAGACATGAATCACGCCTCGTTTTGGATTGGCTCACCAGATATCGTATTGCTTTTGGCATTGCACAAGGCCTCTGTTATCTGCACCATGACTGTGTGCCACAAATTATCCATAGAGATGTGAAATCGGACAACGTTTTGTTGGATTCTGAAATGGAGCCAAAGATTGGAGATTTTGGGATGGCGAAATTGATTTTTGATTCTGATTCAGACACTACAAGGTCTACAATTGTGGGAACATTGGGTTACATAGCACCAGGTTTGTTATTAGTTCAGAATTAAGCTGTTCACAATCACAGATGTGTACAAGTTTATATTAGAAGCTCTTTTACTGATCTCCTTCTTCTCTTCTTCCCTTCTTTGCAATTCAGAAAATGCATACTCCACACGATTAACTGAGAAAGCAGATGTGTACAGCTACGGAGTAATTCTTTTGGAGCTACTGTGTAGAAAATTGGCAGTGGATCCCAACTTTGAAGAAGGCCTGGATATTGTATCCTGGACGAGAAAAAATCTTGGAGAACAAGAAGAACGCATTTGCTTTCTTGACGAGGAAATCAGCTTCTGGGACACTGACGATCAACATAAGGCTTTGAGAATGCTAGAATTGGCACTTGAATGCACTGAACCGGTGGCTGATCTAAGACCCTCCATGAGGGGCGTAATTGTTTCTCTCATCAAATTGAATGATAAACGTGAACAGAAAAGATCGTAAAATGGATTAGTACCAAACTTTTGTCTGTCACATACGTATATGACTTTTCTTAATTTGCTCTTAAGAAAATGCAACACCATTGGTTCTCACGCCGATCTGGTTGTTTGATGGTTCCACCATGATGGTATGACCAAGTCGCCAATTCTCAAATGGGGATTTGCCGAATACACCAAAAACACAACCTTCAGGACATCTATGGAATTTACAAATGAAGCTAATATAAACTTTCAAGCCATAATATATCGTGTCTCACTGCATCTATCAAGTAAGAATGCAAGCCAACGTCTCCTTTCATATTTAATGGAAACATCAGCACAAAATGTCAAATTTGTTTAAATCTTTCGAAGTTCGGAAAATATGAATAGCTACTAGGCTCTCATGGAACTTGATATGATGCTGGAAAGAAATATACAACAGATCTTTTGAGTATTGGAGTTGAAGGATTATAAACCCAACAAACTTGATTAAAAAACAGATGCTTCAAGTCATATGCTTCTGTTGTATGCCAACAAACATAGTATTTTCGCACGAACAATGTCTATTTTTAGCAAATACCATTGGACTATGGAGATGTGTGTTCTTTGTAAGCTTTAACAGTTAAAGAACAAGTTTTTAGGTGATGCTTAAATTGCTATGGGAGAGATGTCGTGCGATAGAAACAGTAGGTAGGAAAGTGTAATTTTATTTGCAAGTTTGAGTGCAAGAATCTTAAGCACTTAGACAAGACTCCATTACCGTAAAACAAATGATTTCGTTTTCCCCAAAACAAGACTAGCAACAGGTATTTAAACACTCAAAGATGATAACCAACTTTTAAAACTTACAGAAATTAACTAAATGGTGCTGAAGAGTGGGAAAGTGGCTGCTTTTTAGGATCTAAAGTGTAGGGAATTGGAAAACCAAAAAAACTAATACAAGCTGACTTGACCCACACGGATGAACACCCATGCTAATCTTGAAAACTTAGTGGGGAAAACACTTAGTTTGAATGACCACTCATAGCAGACATCTACCAAGCACATATTCAAAAATATCACAACTCATATACCATAAATTCATATTCTTGAACCAAATATTGATATTCAATGCTCATGTAAATAATGGTAGTATACTTAAGCAAAGTACATAATGCAAATATGTTTCAATGTATTATCCATATGTCGAAAATGCACATTTATAAGCCAAATATTGATATTCAATGCTCACTGATTCAAATATTAATATAATTGCACATCATTAATATTCAATTATTACAATCAATACAAATGCTCATCAATACTAATTATTAATGTTGTTGTGTTGTATTTCTTATTTATGACTATTAAGTTGCTTTTCTTTATTAAGCCTACACATTTTTTTGTGAGTGTAGATAACGGGTACTTTAGATATCCAAAAATATCAAACTGTGGATACTCGAAAGTATCAAATTGTGGATACTCGAAGGCTATCAAACTGGAGATACCTGAAGGTATCAAACTATGGACATTGATGGTGTCAAACTGTTGCACCTGCATTGTAACCCTATATACATGCCTATCTATTCACAACCAAGATAATAGAGCAGGCACTATAACATTTCCTTTAACAATTTACAAATTTCACAATTTATATATTAACAAATCATATAGTATACATTTCAAGTCATAAAATCTATATTTGTGTTCATACATGCAATTCATGACTTACCACCATTAGAAGGGTATCAAAATTACACTTGTATAATCATACTATACATATATGAGTAATGAATATGCATACAAATCATTTATGTACATGTAAATTTTCTTTGGAATGCATTATACTCAATTTTATATTCCAATGTTTAGTCTCCCAATTCACATGTCGTAAGTCTTATTTTATTTATTTCTAGGTGTTCGAAAAGTTTCATACACATTCATAAAGGTTTAGATAAGATTCGGTAAAAATAGAAAACGAAAACAAACTAAAAACAGTGCAATTTAAGCTAAACCCCAAAGTGGTCCAAAAATAGGAAAACTATCAGTCCATAAACAAATCACATGACAGAGTCTAGTTGTTCATTAATATTCATATAGAAAAAGTCAGAAATGGGCTTCGTGGTCTTCTAGACACTTATCCATATGTGCCTCTAGTTTCTAAAACACCAAAAATCAGTCCATTCGTACTTCTAACACATGAGCTATAGACCAAATATCACACGCTGCTCCAAAACACGACCAGCATCAGGTCACCATTTTCTATCCCAATTTCCAACATCTTAAAGCTAGAATTAAGTTAAAGTCTCTTTTAGAGATTTATAGTTCTATGTCTTAGTTTTCATATTCAACTAAAATCACCAAATTTAGAGGTCTTTCGTCTGATTTATGATCCAAACAATGTGATTGGTTCAACAAACCCAAGACAAAATTGCACTACACGATAATCTCTTGTCATATTCAACCAATTCTATACAAGATAACACCAAAATAGCACCAAAGCATCTTCCTAGCAATGACCTCCCTCCCTTTATTCTTAACCTCTCAAACTTACATATACTTAACATCACCGACAACTTTTTTGGTTATACATAGAGGATTAATAGTGATAGTCTTTATCCCTTTTAATGAAACCTTTTTGGAGTTGATGTGTTAACAGAGAAAAGATTTTTAATTTCTAATTCCCCAGCGTTAACAAGGCTCGAAACAGGTAGTTTCTCATAAACTAAGAAATTGTTACATTTTTGCTCTTGCATAAAAAGTTCCTGTCATCATTTGATACATAAATAAATGTTTAACTATCTATTCGTGTTTTTCACTAATATTTCCTTGTATGTAATGCAATCATACTATCTCATTTCTTAACTTAAACATTTTTCTTATACGAAAAACCTTAAGTGTTTATTGTCTATGAAAACATTTTACACTTTATGGACTTGAATCACTTTAAGTATGTTGAGGAAGTATGTTTAGTTATCATCTTAAAGTGACCTTAAAATATCCTCAAATGTCAAATAACCAAAAAAAAAGAAAGAAAAGAAGTATTTATTAACAACTATGACAAGGAAGAATATTCTTATATTGTCAAAGATATGAAATAAATAAGTTATTCTGAAAAGAAAACATAAATAGGGATTTATTACTTTAATATGAATTCATTTTCAATAAATTGTTAGGGCCTCAAAAAATTTTGTACAAAACTTGAAACGTTTTTACTTTTATCAAACATTAAAAAACAAACATTCCTTAAAGCCCTCAAGCTTTTATTAGAAATAGGTAAACATAAGACATTTACATAACCATGGCTCACTTATCCTTTCACTACATAACTAAAGACCTTGTATATGTCATTCTTACCACAATAATAGATATTCTTCATCTATACAACCCAACTTAGATCCTAATTTTGTAACTTCATTAACAAACTTGAAACCCAAAACCAAAATAACTCTACCAATAAACCAAACTCAAGATCAAAGCAAACCTCACCAATATCTTGCTTAATTCCAACTTAAATATGTCATTGGTGCTAGTAGTTATCATGATTATGAACCCAAAAAACAAAAATATATTTATATAATGTGTCATTGCTAAGATCATCATCATCTATCCTATATGCACAACCAAGTTGGTAAGGTTAAGATAGAGGGAGGGAGGTGGCCAAAGAAACAAAGAAAAGAGAGCTTAATGGAGAAACAAAATTTGGGCAGGTGCGGGAGAAACAAAAAGGAGAAAGATGGTTAGGTAAAACAAGGGTTGATGACTTAATTTTGTAATTATAACCCAAATTTTTAAAAGTGGTAATAAAATACCTAAACTTTCAATTTTTCACAAAAATAACCCAATGTAGACTCTATGTTAATGGAACTGATGTGGATATCGATGTCAAATGTAATTAAATTTTAATTTCAAATATTAATTTAACTAATATTAAATATAAAAAATAATAACACCTAACGTAAGCTTCCTTTTCTTTGTCTACTGCTAGACCCCTAAGTCCTAATAGCAGAATCATGTAGCATTGGCGAGCTTTGACCAATGTTTGACACTTGGGAAGATGGAACAAGGCAAAGACTTATGAGTAGGAAAGAAAAACGAGCATTTTAAGTGTTGGCATGTGTTGGTGCACATTAGTAGAAATCTTTGACGAAATGTAAGATTCATATGTAAGACCAAAAGATAGCTTGAGATGGACCTTAGTTGAAGGTTAGCTGGATCACATGCATGATGGAGACATGTGAGAGCTTCAAGGTGTAAAACGCCGAACCTTTTCTTTTATTGAATATAAATTTTTATATTCAGTAAATAGTATTTTGGATGAATAGTAAATCTGAGTGAATAATGATTTTTGGGGGACCCAACCCCGAAATATTGAAAATCATCCGAAATAAGTGTTAGAGTCTAATAATACTGAAACAGATCGAAAATAAATCCGATCGGATGAAGTTTGGGAGTTCTTAACATTTAGGATTAAAATGCCCTTTTTGGAAAATAATGGTTATTAATGATTTTAAACCCATTCAAATTGCTTTTAAAATTATCCAATCAATTAATATTGACCTGAATTAGAGTCTTTCATGGTCAATTTGATGGTAAGATGGTTGCGGAATATTTTCGAAGTTTAATTCGATTAGTTGATGAATTACATTCATTAAAAGGCAACATGGTCCTTTTATATGATGTAAGGGCAATTTAGTCTTTTTGCATGGTGATAGTGGAATGATGAGTCAATAGAAATTGCCAATCAAGGAATGTCATATGGAATGCACTAAAGAAGTATAAAAAAGCCAAAAGTAAGACAAACCTTCTTCATTTTGAGAGATAGTCGTGAGTGTCTAAAATATTTTTAAAAAAAAGAGAGAGAAGCCAAAGGTGAACTTACGCCAAGGAGAAAAGAAGGTGGCAGCTGATTTTCATGGGTTTTGAGTTGGATTTAAAGAGATCATGACCAAGCAAAGAATAAAGTAAAAGTAGTAATTTTTTCTAGCTTTAATTTATAGTTTTGTGGATTTTGCATGGAATGGTTTTGGTATAAGATCAATGGTGATTTTGACATGCAATGAAATAAATAATAAGTTTGGAAGTATTTAAGGGTTGAAATCAAGAAAGAAAACCAAAGAATCAATCTTGAGAGAATCTACCATGGCTAGAGTTTTTAGTGTGATATGATTCAAAAGTCAATTTCGGTTGAAGAAGATAAGAGAGATAGCCACGTTTAGTGAAATTTTGTCTTTAGTTCTTGGTTCACTTGTAGGACCTCGGCCTCTAGGGCCTCGGGCGTGAGGCCCGAGAGGCCGAGGCCCTACATCACTTGAACTAGTCCTATTTTTTTACGATAACTCGGCCTACAGACCTCCAAATTGGTAAATCCAGTTAGAGCTTAAACCTAATACATATTACTAAAAATCTCTAGAAGAGACTTAAACCTAATTCTAACTGAATGATCTTTGATATTTGATACATGATTCATGATTTAAAAGTTTAAATGGCATGATTTTTTATGATGTGGAAACTAGAAACATAGGGGAACAAATATCTAGAAGACCTTAAAACCTAATTTGAATGTTTGACATGTGAAAATTAAGGAACAAGTGGAGGTATGGATTCTGGACATGGGTCATAACCGTGACTCATCATGCATTATTGTGATATGGTGAATTAAATTTGGTGAGATTGTGTTTTAAAGAAATTGGTAAGTTAGAATGGGTAAAATATTGTATTTAAGTGACTTTTGAAGTTAGATATGGAAATGAAAACTAATAGGTTAGCCTACGAATGTAAGCAGAAATATAATTAGCGTACATGTTACGAGATTAAATATTAATCTAGAATTTGTTAAACTGAATTATTGTTTTAATGTCTTATTTCTGAATTTGGAAATAAATGCCTAAGCAAAGTGTGCTTTGTGTAGTTAAAAGAGAGGCACCGAATGCGTGAGTGTGCTTAATGATAAGTTTGCAAAATAGTGAGTGTACTTTAAATTGATTTTATGAAAATGATTTCTATTCTATAATGAAATGAATATTGATTATGAGTTTTATGTGAATGGTGCATTACAAGTGAATATTGCTAGTATCCGTTTATGTTTTAACAATATATGAATTGAAGTCTTATATGATTTGAGTTTACATTAAGATGATATTATTGGTTGAAAAAAAGGATATGGTTTTCAGCCTATGGTACACCGATAGGTTTTATACATGTTATTATACCAGTGTATAACGGTTAACCTAATACGACTAAGCGATATAGAACCAACTCCATAACTAGTGGTTAGCCAGTTGCGAATAAGCGATGCAGAGCTAATTCCGTGACTATTAATGTATAGCGATTATCTTAGTATAGGTAAACGATGTAGAACCAGCTCCATAACTATTGGATAACCAGTCGCGGGTAAGCGATATAGAACCAGCTCTGTGACTTTATACCTAAGGATACCATTTGACAAAAAAGTTAGTGATAGTCTATGTCGTGTAAGACATTCATGAAATTTTTAATGCCGCCTCTATTTATTTGAAAATCAATTTGAGAAACTTGATTTCTAGAAGCATATATGTTTCATATTAGTATTGAATTATACGAATTGAGATGTTTTAGGGAGGTTTAAATTGTTAAATATGATTTGAATAGAAAATATAGCACTCATTGAGCTCGTTTAACTCACACTCTCTTTTCTTTTCTTTTTTAAATGAAACCTCCCAAGTGCATGCTCAGGGGCTGTAGCAATAGGGACTCCACCTCACGACTGGTCAACTTCGTCACGTGTTACTGTGTAGGCATTTTTTGCCTTTTGAATGTTTTTGGGAACATTTGCATATTCATGAATATGTTTTGGAACGTATTTTGTGTAAAGAACGCATATATATGAATGTTTTAAAGTGAAATGCATGAATATGTTTTAGTTTTTTAAAAAATATTATTGAAGTAATTGTTAAGATTGCTTGTGAATGGACTTGAAGTACAAAAATTATAGAGGGGATTTTGATGTGATTATAGAAGTGTTTTGAACTTTTACAGGAATTTTAAAAATTTTGGGAATGTCAAAATACAACCATTGTACTACCAAAAGTTTTAGTTAAATGGTTTTTTAAAAAACTTTATTGTTTATATTTATGAATGTTGAGTTAAATTTTTGCGATAAAAAGAGGTAATAGGCTTAGCTCTACGGGAACTTCCCAGTTAGATCAAACATCGACTGAAGGTCATTGTGGGGTGCCGAGTGGGCCACCTAGCTGTTTCAGGATAGGGGCTTATTACAAGGACTTAATGTGTGCTTAAATAAATAGACCATGACTAGTGGACTTGACATAAGTAATTATTGGACTAGACCAATGTGCTATATAAGGGTTTGGGCTTCGATAACTCATCATCAATGGATAGAGATCAAGGGGAGATCTAGATGATATGCAGATAAGATCCCAATAAATATATATCAGCTCTAAAAGATAAAGACCATATGGATATGGTCATTCCTAACATTTTATAAGCCTTGAGCAAAGTCAAAAAAAAAAGCCTAATAAATTAACAATATATAAATATGTAAACTTTTAAAAGCATATTTTTATTATCAAGAGGCTACCTTAAGCCCCTCATAATGACATAATTGAAGAATCTAATAGGTTGCATTAATTCTTAACATTAAGATTCAAAGAACAACTAAAAAAATCAAATGAAAAAATATATTTAAAGAAAAAAACTAAGAGAATTTGCCTCATTTTGCTCTTTATAAGTGTTAAGAGTGAACTGGGTCCTATGTTGCCCTATTTTGTTCTTTATGAGAGTCAAGAGTAGGCTCTATTTTGTTCTTCATGAAAGTAGGTCTTGGCCAAGTACCCTTCTTGCCTTTGCCTAGTGTCAGGCCTGAATGTGGAAGGATTATCTGAAGATAGTATAGTTTTTCATTGATATGAATGTATCATTCCTAGTTAAATATAATCTCTTATCTTATTAGTTGTAATGTAGCTAAATCTTATTAAATACAAACCTATTTAGATGGGAGTGTCATCCAATTAGTTAGTGTGACGTTAGTTGATAAGGAAAGAGGTGATCTAATTAGTTCGGTTCAATTAGGATTATGAATTGTAAAGTTAGAGGTGCTTATAAATAAGTTATTTGAGCCATGCTCCAGATAATAGATAAGAGGGGAAGGGAAAGGAAGGGAACACATTAAAAGAAAGCATTCATTTGCATTCTTTTGAGGAAGTAATAAAAGTTAGTTTTTACTATAGCTCTTATGTTTTTATTGCTACCTATGATTATTTAATACTTTCGTAGTATTTTACCCAAATGTGAGAGTTAAAACACTTCGAGAGTAATAAGGCATTTGAGAAAAATATGTTCTTTATTCAATGATCATGTATGAAGGCTGAGTCTTGCTTAAGCGAACCTAAATGAGATTATTGTGCAAAAGATTAGGTACGACTTTAGTATAATTTTAGTTCCTAGGAAAACCTTTGTAACAACTGGTATCAAATCCAAAATATTAACATGGCATGAGACAGCAATTTGATAGAGTGTTTCAATAGAGTGAAGGCACTTATAGGCCTAATTCCTCGAGGAGAGGAAGAGGTCACTTTCTACTCATCTCAATTCTATGTTTTGTTAAGCGAAATAAGCCTTTTGAAGGAGTGTTCGAACAAAGCAAGGATAAACTTGTTGGACAGGAAAATGGTAAATGGGAGATGCGCCAATAACTAAGGACTCTTCCAGTGAACCATATTCAGATGAGTGCCTACAGATTATTTCAACAAAGGTTTCAATTTCTTTTGGTTAGGGTAGTTTGTTAGATTCCTAAGTCCTAATAGCATAATCGTGCAAGCATTGGCGAGTCTTGGCCAATATTTGACACTCGGGACAATAGAATAAAGCAAAGAATTTTGAGTAGACAAGGAAAATGGGCATTGTTCAGAATTGGTATGCGTTGGTGTACATTGGTGAAAATTTTCAATGAGAAGCATGATTCGGATGTGAGACCGAAAGATAGTTTGATATGGATCTTGGGTTGAAGGTTAATTGGATCATATGCTTAAAAGAGACATGTGAGAGCTCCAAGGACTTAATGTGTGCTCAAATAGGCAAATCATGACTAATGGACTTGGCATGAATAAACATTGGATTGGGTCAATGTGCTATGAAAGTCTTCAGGTTTGTATGACTCATCATTAATGGATAGAGATCAAGGGAGAGATCTTAGATGATGTGGCAAATAAAATCACAATAGATATACATCAGCTCTAGAAAATAAAGACTATGTGGGAAGATCATCTGAAGATAGTAAAGTTCTTCATGGATATGAATGTATCTTTCCTAATTACACATAATCTCTTATCTTGTTAATTGGGATGTAAATAAATCCTATCAGATAGAGTCCTAATTGGATGAAGGTATTATCTAATCAGTTAGTGTAGTGTAATATGATAAGGATAAGATGTGATCTAGTTAGTTCAGTTCAATTAGGATTCTGAATTATAAAGATAAAGATACCTATAAATACCTTATTTAAGTCTTACTCCTGGAGAAGAGAGAGAGAGGGGAAGGGAATACAACGAGAGAGCATTCTTTTGTATACTTTTGGTGAAGTAATCAAGGTTGATTTTTACCGTAACTTTTGGGTGTTTATTTTTACCTATAATTATTTAATACTTTCATAATATTCTTACTCAAGTGTGAGAGTTAAACACATCGAAAGTTGTGAGTCATTCGAGAACAAGATTTTATTGGTTAACAATCACCTGGGAAGGTTGAGTCTTACTTAAATAGACTTAAATGAGATTATCGTACAAATGAGTATATGCAACTTTGTTATAAGTTTGGTGTCTATGAAAACTTTTGTAACAACTAATATCCAAGCCACATTTTGATACATCAAGAGACAGCAATTTAACATAGCATGTCAATAGAGTGGAGACACTCATAATTCTTCAAGGAAAAGATGTTACTTCTTACTCATCTCATATCTATGCTTTGTTGGGTGCAACGAGAGTTCAAATAAAAGCAAGAATAAACCCGGCGGAGAGAAAATATGGTACGTTGGAGATGTTTTAATGACTGAGTATTTGAGAGAATTACATTCAAATGAGCGCCCATGGATTATTTCGACAAGGCGTCGAATTCTTCAGTTAGAAGTAGTTTGTTAGACCTTACATTCTAACAGGGGAATCATGCACACTCAAGACGACGGAAAAAGGTAAAAACATTATCAAATGCTAGAAGTGTTCGTGTCTCAACTCCGACACAAGAATCATCATGATAATCTCTTACACGTGTAATAGTGTTGATGAGACAGCTAACTATGCAGGTTCTGGTTTAATGGGAAAGAAAACCACTGGAAACACCTGTACTGGTTTTACTTTGTTTTTATATTTGACATAAAGGTATTGATGCGTGACAGAAATAGAAGCCAGAAGGAAAGAGGACATCATTAACTCGTTTTGTAAATAAGTTGAATTTATTGCTTGAGCAATTAATTTTCATTTCGAAATTCTCCTTTCTTCTTTTTGTCTAACACCAGTAATTTGCATTAAACTCCAAGAGTTTTAGACCCCTTTCCTGCCGTAATTCTTAACGGACCATAAAACTAACTTCTATATAAGAGTAACCGATTTTAAAATATTTAATTTTTTAAGCTTTTTTATGGTCTACAATTTTAAAAAATTTCAATTAAATGACTAAATTTTAAAAGTCTTAACAATTCAATTCAAAACATTATTTTTTATTGATGTAACTAAAATAACTAATAGATAGACATTTCATGACATTTAACAAATGTTACATTATTAAAAATAATCTTTCAAACTAAATTATTACAATTTTTAAAAAATTAATCTCTCAATTAAATAATTTTAAAACTAATGACAAGAACGTTAAAATATTAAACACTTTTAAATATATTATCACTTTTTTATATGATATGACCACAAGAAGATTTTCTTAATGGGATTGTAAAGAATGCGGGATAAACAATAAATGGACAATTTAGATACAACTGCCGTTGGAATCTTATCTAATGTTGCTCTCTGGTACTATAATCCACGCAAGTAGTGAAAGAGTTTCTTTCTTTAAAATCACGAAAGAAAGCATGTACCAGTAACAAACAAAATACAGCTGACAATCTCAAGCATCAACATATTGTACCCGGGATAAACAGCGCTTAAATGATTGATTTGCATTACAAACCATTATGATTGATTTGCATAACAACCATAATAAGTCCAATTTTGCTTCCTGTCAAAACAAATTGCATGGGGTTAAGCTATTCCTAGGCTGCACAACAAGGCTGACTGAAGTCTTTCAAAACTAAACATTAAGCTGTTGACCACGATAAGAAAAAACAGTTAAACAAATAATACAGACCGTCGTCAATGTCGGTAAAGAAAAAGAGATTTATAGAATTGCTATTAGGACACTCACTATCTTCTAAAAGTTACAGCAGCACCGCTTATCCTGCAGTAATTAAATATGTTAAACATAATGAGTCTATCGTTCATTTACTTTATCAAAAATGTAGCTGCAGATTTAGCAAAGATTACACTTACCTGCCCTGTTGCTGCTTTACAACAACATTGGAATCAGGCCTTTCATCAATTGAGCCTTTGCTGTGATTGCTGGTTACACTTGACCTATCGAACTCAAGCCCATTCAGATCCTGTGAATCTCTTGACTTGCTCAAAATTCTCATATTTGATATGCCTCCAGCAAGATCATAACTAACTCGACACGGGAGCTTTGAGTCATCAGATGGATAACTTTTATTTCGGTGAGACTGTGCCATGGGAGTAACAGCTACAGTAGGCAAAAAAGGTGAATGAGATGATGCCGCAGCTGCAGCTGCAGCAGCAACTTTCGCCACTGCAGCTGTAGCTGCTATCATTCCTTGAGCTCCTTCTCGAAGCTGAATATAGTCGTCTTCAATAAAAAATAACTGAAATCACAAAATCAAAATTCTCGCCATTATTATCTAAGCTTACACTAACTGCACAACTAAACCACATCCCAAAACTCACTTCTGGGTGACCAGCCACAAAATCATCCAGTTTTCCATACTTTTTCTTGTAGTCATGCCAATGTAAAGGTGCAAGCATCTTGCCCAGCCTATTTGGAAGCTGTCATAATCACCAAATAAAGTTCAGTAGAAGGATTGCATATTCTAAGATCAACCACAATAGAACTTTGTTGATTCACATACTGTGGAATTCATTCTAATTCTTCCACCAGGTGGAATCGTACGAACAATGCAAGCTAATAAAGATCTCTCATCAAGTAGGGCATTTTCAGAAGATTTAGCTGCATTCGCCATATTTGTCTTGCCTGTTGAGACTTCACATAAAACTGCACCACTGCCATTGTTGACAGTAGTTTCATTATGATAAGCTGAACGGATTGAATTTTCAGATGGTGATGGACTGGCACCAGAACCTGATTGTTCTTCTGTCAAAACTTGATTTTCAAGTCCTTGATTACTCAACTTTGGAACATTTTGCTCCTGCACAGAGTACAGATTCAACATAAGCCAAGTTTACCTCCTATTCAAAAGCTAAAGAAGCCAGGGCACAGGCTCAAGCAAAGAGATTTGATACAAAATCAATGGTTGACTCCAGTGCCATACATTTGTTTTGCTGTTCTGCTCAAGAGAATTCAATCTTAAAGCATCATTAAATTGGGAAGATATCTGTTGCAAGCTCTGATCTAGATGTGGTGCAACCAAGTACTCTCTATCAATTTTCTGCAAAAGGATATGGTCAAGAACGGCTACAAAGACATATTCATCTTGACAATGACTTAAAGTAACATCTTAACACCGCAAACCTGTTCTTCCCCGGTGGATGAAATTACAGTATTTGGCTGAGTCCCCTGACTGACGTTAACATCAAGATAGTCTGGACAAAAACCTTGTCCATTGACAGATATTTCATACTTATATTTAGCATCCAATCTTGTAAGATTGTGATCTGAATGGGATGATGTAAGATGATTCTGTACAGACACTTGTCCACCCTCTGGTACAGCCTGAAGAAGAAGAGTTAAACAGATACAAATTAAAAAGCCATGGATGTCCACAGTCAGGAAAAAAAAATAGCAAGGCACAGGAAAAGAAGATACTGTAGAGTGTTACTGCAGCTTATACAAAACATAGAAAAGGAAATGTGGTGTCTCATACTACCTGTTGGTTCTGCCACTGTGGTGGTGACATTGCTGGTACCGAATGAAAATGCCCAACATGAGACTGAGGAAAATGAGAGGGCATGGAATGGGGAATCCCTTGTTGATGTAGTATGAATGGATGCAGTGCAGTCATCTGTGCAGGTGGCAGGTAGGTAGGCATCCCAAGTAAAGAAGATGGAGCAAATGGGACACCAGCAATATGGTTGCTCTGACAATTAACAAAATGAACAGAAACAGCATAAGAATTCCATTTACTTAACTGGAAACTGTATTTGAACGAAGTACTCTTAACACAGTAATACAGAATATAGCAATTGATGAGTCATATCACAAAAGCCCATACATAATACAACTAGTCCAACATTCCATGAGCTAAAAATTTTATCCACAGAATTAAATCATCCCATATTATCCAATTCAAATCTCTTGAAAACTATGTGATGCAAAGGAACTTAAAGTATATAGAAGAAATAAAAGAGGAAAAATTAGTCAACCATAAGCCTGAATTTAGTGGAATGAAAGATTAGGAATTGAGTTGAAAACAGAAGAGATAGAGACAAGTAGAGGATTTATTGAAAAAAGGATTTATTCAAGAAAGTCTTATTCCATGTGTAGTTCTAGTACTTTTAACTCCTAAAAAGGATGAAAGTTTGAGAACGTGTATTGATTGTCAGGGAATAAATAAGATCACAATAAGATATAAATTTCCAATACCTCACCTTGATGACTTGTTAGATATATATTGGCTTGAGCTACTATCTTTACCAAGATAGACATACGAAATGGGTATCATCAAATTAGAATCAGACCTGGAGATGAATGGAAAACGACTTTCAAGACAAAAGAGGGACTTTATGAATGGATGGTGATGCCATTTG
>JANKOE010000204.1:20747133-20757598 GCA_026284465.1 Erythroxylum citrifolium
ATTTTGTGCTAATATTCGTAGGAAGATTAGCACCTTTTCTTCAATAGGCAAATGGCCAGTATCTGCCAATCCACCATGGGCTTGAAGCATTTCACATAACACTGTAAAGCTCTGAACATCCATCCTTAAATCCCACTTACTATTCCTATCACCCTCATGCAAAATCCTATTTATATTAGCTTCCCTTGATGGCACTGTCAAAGCCCTACTCCCATATGCAAGATCACCCCTCTTTCGTTTTCTACTATATATTGCCAATACTACTGCTATTATCAGTTTCATTAATTCCAACTCCCCATTCCAAACATCTAAACATGTCAAAGCCTTAAATATCGCTTCACGACCCGAGTTGTCCATGTTTGGGCTCAACAACAATCTGCACACAGTTCACAACGTACTAATCGTTAACTAAACTTTCACACTTACACACTGCTATGAATACTAAATCCATAAACAACACCAACCTCATCTTATACCTTATACCTTATACCTTATACCTTATACCTACTGTAATATTAATGGTGGAGTATAGATTGGGTTGGAAGATAATTATGATTCTCTAATTAATTTTTATATGTAGTCTTCATTAAAGTAAGTGCATATAACCCCTTACAGGTATCAAAGGTTATGTTATTAAGGCTTAAAAGAAACTGGAATTTCATCTACACATGCAACTCCAAGTTAACATTAATGAAGAAAGTTAACATTAATTAAAGTGGTGTTTGAGTACACTACGATAGTTAAAGTTTCATTTATATATTAAAGAACCAAGTGCATCATGCAAGAACTAAGCATGTAGATGGGGGATCTAGCAAGATTGGGAAAATGATTGCATCTAGATAGATCTTGTTGGAAAAGGTTTACAATTCAAAGAATGCATTTAACATGTTGACAAAGCCAATTAGTATAAGATAATTTCAAGCAATTGCTTAAACTTAGCGAATGTCTATAAATTTTTGACAAGACTACAACCTAACTTGTGTATTTTATATTCATTAAAGTGTAGATTGTTCTATATGGTTCATATACATAAGGGTGCAATCATAGAGTGCTTCAAGAAGAAATGATTATTTTTTAAAAGTCTTTGACTAGACACGACAATGTGATAGAGTATTCTTTTCTAGAATATAGAGGTGAAGACATTGGTAGAAGCACAAGCTCAATGGTGTGATGAAAACTATGATCTTTGGCTCTAGAATCGAACCATTTCTTTATGTCTAAGAACTTTGAAATTGATAAGAAGGATGCTTAATCAAATTGAATCATAATTTATTTTCTATGATATATTAGTATAAACATCAGCAACAGTGTCTGGAAGACATTCAATCAGTTCAGACATGCTATTTCATTTCATCTGTCTTAAAGGATATACAAACAACCAGTGTTGTTATGCTGACAACAGCAATGGCATATGCTATAGAACAAAAAGCACCCAAATGGTCCAATGAAAATCAATTTGGAGATTAGAAATAGTAGGACTTTCTTTATTCTGACACTTGACTTCAGCATACAAGAAGTTCATGTGCATAGTGTAAGAAATACACATGCTGTTTCACACACGTTCACATTGGAGAAAGAACTATTTCACATTTAACATTTATATCCAAAATTTTCAGCTAAAAAGTCTATTTTAATTTTTAATAACATACAGCCATAAAATCTTAACCAGGAAAACAAGTAAATTTGAGATAAGTCAGAAAAGAAAGAAGAGTTGAACAACAACAGGTTTGACAATAAAATCAGCCCTTGCACTCAAGCTTTTCTTTTCCTCCAGTTTTTAACCAAAGTCAAAACGAGAGAAAGGGTTATGGACATCATTTCATCAATTTTATACTCTGACATAGTGAATCATTGTCTGTCCCAAATCAAAATTTTGGCTGATAGAGTTTGTTTGTCAAATAATTGGTTAACACTACAAGCATAAAGCACTGCATTCACAGTTCTTATTAGGAAATGCATTAGACAAGAAAACCTAATAAATAATTAGAATATAAAGAGAGCACATGATTGTTTAAAGGAAATTACATTAAATTCACTTTTCATACTAAAATTTCCCTTCTTCTTCTAAGTTGATGGTTATAAAGAATAAACATATACTGTTTCACATGGATACTTTAGTAAGGAATTATTGGTCAATATCAGATGAAAATTGCAAAAAATATCTTAGTAAGTTAAAAGATGGTAACATTTGATGCTCATGACTTATGTTTTAAGCAGACTTCAATAAATAATTGTCCCTGTAAACAACAAGACATCTCATTTATATGAATCCGTAAAATGGATCACAGTCAACTCAGACATATGCATCCTGGCAATAAAGAATACAAGGAACAATACTTCTACAAGTCAACTTCTCACTCTTTAATTAGTTTACAGATCAACTTCTCATCCTGGCAATAAAGAATACAAGGAACAATACTTCACAGTCTACTACCATCACATTCTTTAATTAGTTTACAGATGCAAATTTTATTTTGCATCATTTAGTTTAGCAGAACTTAAAAAAGCAGATCATGTTCACACTACTTAAACTCAGTAGCACAAATACTAAGGAAATTGATTAATGTAAAAAACTAATCAAGAGCCAAGATGATATGTTTTGGTCAAGTTAAGCAGAACAGGACCATTTTCTTACTAAAACAAAGCGCTGGCATTCCAAAATAGTAAAAGGTTAAGAATGAATTCTAACTATCACAACAGTTCCAAAGGCGTGCATCACAGGTGAGACAGAGACCAACAAAGCACACCTCGATCGATACGAAATGTGTTAATTTGCAGGGTGTTCTTGCAAAGCAAATTATTCGATTAGTAGCAATTTTATATTTACTTGGGATAACATCAGCTTCATCAAAATGATTCTCTCAACACATCAGATTCATCAACATGATTCTCTCAACACATCAGATTCTCTCAACACATCAGATTCATCAAAATGAGACATAAAAACAAAGCAACAATCTTGAAATGAGGAAAAGAAAACCAATGAAATCTCATTGTTTCTACCAAGCATGAACCACAAATGAATCACTGCAATGTACAAGTACAGCAATAGGAAGAAACTTACCCAGATCGACTAACAAGCTAAGGCTATATGCTGGGTATCTGTTGGCTTCAGATCAGCTCTTTGCTGTCTACAAAAAAAGCAGAACTCATTGTATAAGATTGTTCCATACATTGTTATATATATATAAATCAACAGGACCCATACGTTGCAGTGAAATTTCATACGAAATCAACAGACCCATTTCAACCCGAAGAACTCAACAGACGTCGTTGCAAACAAATAAATTAAAAAAAAAATTTGTTCAGACAGGGACGTTGCAGAAGATAGAAATCAACAACAGAGAGGGACGTTGCAGAAGAAGAAGAAGAAGACGATGACTTCCAACAGAGACGATGACTTCCATTGTTCTACCAACAGACCCATTTCAACCCAATCCAGAATGGTGAAGACAACGCAGCAGATAGAAATCAACAACAGAACAAATCACTCAACTTACCAGTTGAAGACGACACACCACCGTCCGAGAGCAACGTGCGACACCAACACCACCGTGCGAGAGCAGCGACGACAGAGATCCGTTCACACAACCCCACCGAGAGCAACGTCACTCTGGGACGAAGGGACGATGGGAAGGAGGCGTCGGAGAGAAAGAAGGAGGAGACGGAGAGAAAGCAGGAGGCGTCAGACGAGAGGGGTAAAATTTTGAAGAGCTTCATCTTTTGTTCCGGTGGCAGGACAAGTTTAATTTTGTCCGACGGTATTAGGGCAGACAGATATTTGTTGTCGCTGTTCACTGGAGACGGAGACCAATTTCAACAAAACAGGTAACCAAACGCTGGACAAGACAGAAAAAGTCTGTCTTGTCAACTGTCCCCAGGCGCGGGGACAGTATCCAAACGCAATGTTATGGATAGGATAGTTTTTTACTAGTGCCTTAAGAGACCAATGATTGAGTAATTTGTAACGTTGTACATTCATTTAGATTTATATAAAATTTTCTGATTTAACAAAAAAATTATATAAAACTTACACATATTGATAAAATGAATAAGATGAAACTAAATTCTTTAATAAAGGAGGATATGATTATAGGAAATGAAAGAAACTTACATTTTCTCATATTCCATCTATATTATTTTCATTTTCATTTTTTATTTATCTTTTTCCAATTTTAAAATTTTTATTAAATTTTAATTATGAATATTTTCATAATGAAATATAGTTAGTTACTAATTTCTTTAATTAGATTTTAATTTTATTTATTTTAAGTTGGAAGTAGTTAGATTTGTATAGAATTTTAAATAAATAAAGAGAAATTGACCTATTTTTAACATTTGGGATGGTGTTCTGGAACGTCTATTTAGGTGAAAAAAAGTTATAAGGAAGTTTACAAGAAATTTTACTTAAATAATGAATTAGAAAAGGAGAGAAAGGATAAAACAAAATTCATTATCTATAACAATCTTAATTATATACAAATGATTATCTGCAACATTTTACAAAAAAGATACAATTTTCAAAAAATCAAGATAAAATCATAACGGAGACTAGAGACTGAATACTGGAGTTTGGAGAAGGTAGAGACTAGATAGATTGAAAGAGCAACTAATCATTGTAATCAAGATCGTCAATAGTTTGCATTTGACCGATGAGTATGACTAGTCACCTCCACATTAATACATGTGATTGTATTAAAGGAAAATTTAAAAAACAATATTAAGTAAGATAATATAAAAATAGATGAAATTTATATATCAAAATGAAAAAAAAATTACCATTAATATCTTCATCATCTAACCAAGTTTGGGCACACATAAGGGCTTCTACAATACGAGGATGAAGTCGAGCACGATGAAGACTAATAATTCAAACACTAGTGCTAAAAACAAACTCCGAAGCAATGGTAGATGATAGAATTACTAATAAGTCTCATGCAATTACTTGCATGATCGGAAAATTATTTTCACAACTTTTCTTCCTTAATAATACATAAAACTGCATACCTTCAAATTTAGTTGCGCAATCTTCGGTCAAATATTTATCTAATTTCATCATATTGTACGAAGTCCTAGCCTTTTTTTCATAAAATGTGAAAGTGAAAGTAACAAACTGCTCTTGGAAGATTAGCTTAAACCTAAAACTGAAGTCAGAGTTGAATATCTTGAACTACTGCGATCCCGATCGTGAATTTTGTCCATTCTGAGTTACATTAAACAATTCATACCAAAATTGTTTAACGACATCTAGATGCTTTTAGGCTCGATCACCATATAACCTATTATATATATATAATTAACCCCCTCCATCTTGTATCTCAGGTCCAGCACAAATAAGGCTGCAACAATATGTCCAACCATAGACAAATAAGAATTTAACTTCTCTATCATCTACTCTGTCATAACTCTAATAAATTCATTAGAATCAAACATCTAGATTGATAAAGCATTCTTTATCTCACGTATAGTGCTAGAGCAATAGTGTTGAGTTGGTTATTTTGTTCCTGAGAACAATTCAGTTGCATTATAAAATAATTTCAACATTGCATAAAGTTCTTTAGCCAACTCTCATTGCTCTTATGTAGGCATACAAGTGTACTAAGAGTCTCTTTCTCCATCCTAGTAAACACATTATCATATTAGATTGTCGGCTCTAACATCTTAAAGGTTAAGTTCCATCTGATTCGATAATCCCAAATCAACATCTTCGTACTTGAAATGCATAGAAATCATACAATTTCTTCAAATTTCTCAACTCTTTTAGGTGTTGCACTCCAATATACTACACTATTCTGAATCGAATCTATTCTTTCCTTTATGATATCCAATCCATCCTTCACAATGAAGTTTAGAATATGCGCAAAATAATGCATATGGAATAACCTTCCACCAACCAACAATCTCCCAACTCATATCTTATTCTTCAACTTTTTAATCATAACATCATTCCTACTACAATTCTCAACTATTATAATGGATAATTTGTTGTCAACATTAAAATCCATCAAACAATCTCGCAACACAGTTGCCAACCTTTCACTTGTATGTGGTTCCGGAATATAAATCAACCTATTATATACAAATATTACTAACATCAATCATAACATAATGAAAAAGTAAATGATAACAAGAATATAAATTTCCTCAAAAGTTTATTACATAAAGTCCAATCATTGTCAACATAATGTGTCGTCACCGTCATGTAACCTTTCTTTTGGTTATCAATTGTTAGCTAAAGGTTTATAATTAACGATTTTGATGATAACTGTATAATATTTCAAAATTCAAATTGGATTTATTTCCTTGTACAATTAATGGTCTAATTCTCAAAAGCAAATAAAATCATAAGAAATTACTTCCTTTTTTGCAGGAACTTTCTTAGTAAACTTTTTTTATTAGCATCCATAAGGATCTTACCTTTGTAAACAATGTATTTCATTTATAAGTTTGCTCGTAAATTTCTGAATCAACATCGATGACTAAAGTGGGAAAATTTATTATAAAGTAGAATTTATTGACCATATAGTCAATTTAAAAGACAAAGTGAGGATATAATTATGTTAAAATAAACCTTTGAAAATCATTATTCAAAATGTAAATTTACTTTTTTCACTTATAAAAATTCTATGATTTGTTTAAGCTAATATCATCTAGTAGGTTTTCAAGAAATATATCTCTTTGTTCTCTACTTTTACCATAAAGTATATTAGTAGGTATATTTGTCATTTGGATGATGCCATATTGTATCTTCAAATGACACCTATTAATATATATTATAGGTTTTACAAGCATTGATAAAACTAGATTTTACTAGCTTAAACAAATACATAATAGGAGTCAAAAATTTCTTCACAAGCTTTAATATATAGTAAGTTACCCTTATTATGTTTCATAATACCCAACAAAAGACCTCATAGTTTATCATATTATGCTCCATCTTCTCCAAGCACCAAATGAAAAGCATATCTTTTGTCTTTGTATTCTTCAATATATGAAGTCTCCCAATGATGATTTCTTAAAAGTTCTCCTTTCAAACCAAAAATTTCCTGACTTGACTACCTCTAAATTGTACCACATATATTCTTACAATCAATTAGCAATCCATCTTTTTATTCACTACTTTAACACAACAATGCTTATCTTAGAATGTCTTTATTTGAAAAGCTTCTCCATTTTGGGTGAGAATAGTACGTGTTCTCCTCCCACAATCCTTCTTATACTCAATAGTAACTATTAACCATCATTTTTTTGTAGATATAGTCAAATCTATCTTGTATGCTTATATTCTTTAATGAATTTTTTAAACGAGACATTTAATCAAATATCATCCCCAAATTGAGATTAATTTTGGAATTTATGTCACTTAATACACTAAAATAAGGGTATTTGAGCTTCTTTATTTCATCATTTAAAATTCCTTCCAAATTATTCATGTCTTTGTTATCAACTTTTAGATCATTGTTTCATAGTTTAATAAGGTATTAACTAATAGTAAACTCATATATACTGTGTGAATAATCTTAAATTTCATAATAAAAAACATCATTTGCAATATCCTCATTAGAGTATCCCAGTTCACTAACTTGATCAATGTAATCTTCTTCAATAAATGTTAGGTCATCTCAACCTTTTTCAAATTATAGGCTTCCACCAATAATCTATTCATTGGTTGTAGCTTCCACTCCATCTTCATTATTATAATATTAGGAGATATTTGGTAACAAAATATTATTGTCCTCATTCACTTCAATTGGAATAGTATCTATAGGGTCAATAATATTTTAGAGTTTATAATACTTTTCAACCTTACACCTACGATGTCTTCTATTTTGTTTCTAAAATTTTATTTATTAATTTCCTTCACCTTTTCAAATTAATTATTAGAAATTTTGTACATAAATTCTCATAGATGCTCATAATCTAAAATTCTTAGCATTTAGCATAAACTATATCAATAAAATTTCATTCGAATAACTTTTATAACAAGCTCTCTCCACCTCATATCTCATTAAATTATACTTATAACAGCCTCTATAAAAACATTCAAATCTAATCATAGAATCAAAATCTTTAGTCATTTCTAAGAGTACCCTAATTTGTTAAACATGAATAAGAAAAATCAATACGAAGGCAAAATAAGTTACTAAATTTTCATATATTAAGTATAAAATTGCTGATGAAATTTATAATCCAAGTAATATTGACTCTAATTCAAGTGTTAGGAAATCAATTTACTAATTGGTAGGCCCCAACTATGAAAACCAATTTCTTTTTATTGAGATTTCATCTTTACCTATGGAGTCTAAATGTTTAATTGCTATTTTTTTCTTCTTCTAAACTAATAAAGGATATGGAATAACTTGTGTTGATATCTATAAATAATAACATTTGATCTTCCTTTATTCATAAATCATATCATCTAGGTTGTTATGTATATTACATTAACTTCAATGATTTTGGTTCCTTAATTCATGAGACAACCATTAAAGTAGTAAAAATTATAAAAATAAATCAACGTCATATTGTAAGTCTCTTATTACTTGTATTGCTACTTACTGCATTATAAGTAAAATCTCAAAATGCCTTTTTTAATGGATTTATAATTGTATCGTTATTTAGACTTTTAATAAATTTAAAAAGTTTTTAAATGGTTCCATTTATTAAATTAGAAGTGAATTGAAAGTTAGACAACAAAATAATTCATTGATTTACCTTTCATTCTTCTCTTTGCTAGTCATTTTAATTTATTGGAGAACTTTTATCTAGGAAAAGTTTGATATGTACTACTAGACAACAAAGAACAAAAGTTTAATTTTTTAAAAAATTCTTAATATAAAACATGTATAATGCCTAACACTTTGTTCTTAACAAGTTGAATTTATGAAACATATAGAATTTACAACATTTTTGTTTTCAACATGCAAAATGCTCAACACTTTATTTTTAGTGTGGACTAAACACTTCTATTTGTGGTGCTAAATATTTAGAATGCCTTAAATTCTTGCTTGATACAAAATATATGAATTGTTCAATCAATTACTAAAATTAAAAAACATGAAAAAAATAATATAAAATCTAACAATCAAACAAACACAGCTAACTATAGTGGCAGAATTAAAGAGATTATAAAGACTACATGCTTTGAAGAAATTAAGGTTCTACACATCTTTAAGCTTTAATAAGTTGGAGATTGTGTTTTGTTCTTCTAGAATTAATTTCTAGTAACAGAGAAAAGTAATATAACCATGTATAAACCCCAAAAAATTAAAAAAAACTTGCTATTACAAACATAAAACCACAAACATTAATCTTAGAGAAAACACATAAAACCTAATTATTCCATACATACATAAGGAACATACCAATATGCTTGGCCTTCCTCATGTAATAAGCATTGTTTTTATTTGAGACATACTTTTGCTGACCTTGTTAGTGGCGGCCTTTTATTATGTTTCATTAATATGGTGCTTAACCTTAAACTCTAACAATTGATTGGTTTAACATCTTTGTCACCAATGGTGTTCACTCTATAGATGTTATTGTTGATGATGCTATTAGTCAGCTTGCAGAAACTCTTGACCTAGTAACTCTTGTCATTGGTAGTGATTGAGTTAACTGTAGTTTTAGTTGAGACGGCTCTAATTGGGATGTTATTAACCTTACTCTAGATGACTATTCAATAAAGTGATTATTGTAATTTCAATTGTGAATTTAGTTAGTAAAGTTTTGAAAAACAAAATTAAAATTATTGAGTGGGGTTCTCAGTATCTATGGGTGTTGTTGGAGTAACACCAAAAGACATCATCTTTTTATTATACCATTATTTAAAACAAATTTGGACCAACCATCTTCCAGAGTTAGGTCTATAATCCCCTTTTTAGCATCTATAATTTCATCATTATTGTCTAAGAGATACCCTTATTCCTTTCATTTTATCATTATTCCCATTTTCTACCTCATCTCTTAACCATGAAACTTTTTCAACAACATTAAACTCTTAAATTTTTGGGCCACTATGTTGGATATCATCATCAGTTAATGTATAAATTTATGGTTAATTATGTTGGATACTATTGAAGAATATATATTATTTATTTGTTGTAAATAGTTTTCATACTTCATTTGCTGTAAATAGTTTTAGTACACGTGTTATATTTTTTCCCTGTATAAATAGACTTACACACGTGAGCTTAATAAAACAGAGTGGTTTTATCCCTCATTTCTTATTTTCGGCTTTGTTTACTTGCTCTTCATGGTATCAGAGCCAACAACCGTTTTCCTCGAGATCTAGATCTGGTTTCAAGATTTTGGGGATTCTTCCTCAGCTGGTTGTAGCTGAAGGTTTTCGGTTCAGTTGATTGAAACTGATCTGTTTGCTGGGTTCATTTGTTTTGGATTGGTTGTGTAACACCCCACTCTCGCGTGACACGAACCCGATATCGTTGGTGATATTCGAGTCCGTGCC
>JANKOE010000204.1:20757698-20768294 GCA_026284465.1 Erythroxylum citrifolium
ACAATTAAGTCAATATTTGCAGATGCCTAGAGTGAATCATTTGAAGCATGTGTTTTATGTTTTGAAATATTTGAAGATTGCTCCTTCTCTGGGATTATTTTTTCCAGCTAACAATGACTTGAGACTTACTGCTTATTCTGATGCAAACTGAGCTTCTTGCCAAGTCAGCAGGAAGTCTTTAACTGGGTTTTGCATTTTTTTGGGTGATTGTCTTATTTCCTGGAAGACCAAGCGTCAACATACTGTTTCTCGCAGTTCCGCTGAAGCTGAATACTGATCTATGGCTTCTATAATGTGCGAGTTGATGTGGATCACTTATTTATTAGATAATTTGAAAGTTGCAGTACAGAAGCCTATTCCTTTGCACTGCAATAGCAAGTCTGCTATTCATATCACTTCTAACCCTGTCTTCCATGAACGAACTAAACACATTGACATTGATTGTCATTCGGTTCGTAATCAATTCAAGCAAGGGTTCATTGTTCCCTTTCATATTCCTTCGCATCGTCAGATTGCCGATTTGTTCACCAAACCCCTTTCGTCTTCTTTATTCTGTAGCTTATTTTCCAAGTTGGCTTTGTTTGATGCTCACCAAAGTCCAACTTGAGGGGGGCATGAAGAATATATATTATTTATTTGCTGTAAATAGTTTTCATACTTCATTTGCTGTAAATAGTTTTAGTACACGTTTTATATTTTTCCCCTGTATAAATAGACTTACACACGTGAGCTTAATAAATCAGAGTGGTTTTATCCCTCATTTCTTGTTTTCGGCACTTGCTCTTCAACTGTATCCTAAATTATTACAATTACATCAATCACTTTTTACCCTTATGACATAATTTGAATATGCAAAATAAGGCCCCCATAATATGTATCTCGACATTGCCACAATTTTAGTTGAGAAAGTCGAAAGTTAAACACTATTACACAGTTAACAACTTATACTAAAGTCTCGTAAGCTCCTATTTACATTCTTTTATTGTCATTGAACAATAATCCAATCATATCTACCAAACTCAATGTGTGACATTAAATATTTTAATAGGCCATTCACTCTTATACCTACCAATATATTCCACGTAATTAACAATAAGCTTTTCCCATGACAAAGTCACAGGAATCTGGTATTATCTTTATATATTTCCAAATCATATCAAGCTAATCCTTCTTGGGACCATCGAAAACACATTAACATAAATCATTAATATTTAAATCAAAACGATTACATAATCCTAAATAAAGAGTAGCGAAACATACAATATATGTTTATTAAAAATCAAATTTCTTATAAAACAATAACATTACAAAAAGAGACATTAAAAATCAAACCTTAATATATCACTGACCATTCTTCTTTTCTAAGACTTCACACACTGTAATGTATTCATGTTTTAATTATTAATCAATTTTTACCTAAAAAACACATGATAAAAGAAAACATTCTTTCTTTATAAAAGCCAATGTTAACAAGACGAGATTCATAATTTTGTGGTCTCTCTCAACTATATATGTAGTTACTACCTAGGCTAACAAGTTTTAACATTCTTGGATTCCTTTATTTATGATTCCTTTAAGTTCTTATTTTTCAACAGTAAGGCATTATCATATTTTAGTTGACTATAATTTCATTAACTTTTTATGTAAAAGGGTGGTTTAATTCCACTTTGTGTTTTTTATTGTGAATTTTTGTTTCGGTTTAAAAAAAACAAAATCTTATTTAATTGACGCCATTACACTTGTTTTTGCCACAAAATTAGAGTTAGAGATAAATTTATTTATTTTAATCTTGTATATAATATTTACTAATAAATTTCCATAGTTCAAAATTTCATTTTTAATTTGTCAAATTTAGCAATCAACTAATTAGTTTTTATTTTTAAATTTTCTATTCGTATTTTAGCATTTAAAATATATTTAATATTTTAAAAATAAATATATAATATTAATAAAACATATCTGCTTATTTTTTATTTTATGATATTTTAAGTCATTTAATATTAAAGTTTCAACTCTACCTCTACTCCACTTTTTATATTTCTCTAAATTTATTAATTAACCCACGACCCTTTTTTAGAATGAACAAAGTTTTAAAAACAGTGCTTCAATTATGGTTTCCTAGGAATTTCTTGTGTTGGTCCTCATTGTGAACGTATGACCTTTTTCATGGTATGGTTTGAATACTACTAACTATAAAAGGAGGGCACGTAAGGTTACTTTTTATGTTGTCCTTGCGTGTTTAATATAATTCTTTCATCATCGTTATCGTCATATTCCGAAGTTTTGCATTGAAGCAGGGTCTGGGAGAGTCTGATAGTACACAACCTTACCTTTACATTATAGAGAAGTTGTTTCCGATAGGCCCACATGTATTTGCAACATGATAATAGAGACGTAGGTTACAAGGAATAAATATAATTCTTTAATTTTCTTAAAAAAGTTTAAAATGATTTTGAGAATTTATAGATTATAACTTTTTATTAGTAGTTATTAAATAATTGTAACAAACAAAAAAAAAAAACTGTGTAAAAACAACTAAAACTTTTTTTTTTATAATGTTTTTTGTAAAAGAAGTTGAGGAGCCTGGGAAGTGGGAAAGTCCTCCATGAATCCAATAAAAATTTCATAGTTTGCCACGAGCGGTACAACCAAAGGAACATCACATTCATTCACCGGTCTGTCTCAGACATCCCCATCTATGTCAATAGCGAGTAGGTACGTACAATGTCAAACTTTCCAAGAAAACGCTTCTGGTCTGGGTACTAGGTACGTGTTATGTCTAACTTCCTCTTTGAAATTGGATTTTAGACTTCAAAAAGCTTATTAGTTACGGGGTTATTAATTCTTTTCTGTTATTTGAACTTCAATTATAAAAAAATAATTTTATTTCAAAATCTTACATCTTTGAATTCTTCAATTTCATCGTCAAGATAAAGTTAATATATCGAAAATAAATCTTAAATTATATAAATATATTATATGATCGAAATGTTGAGTAAACGAGGTTTGATTCTTAAAGAACAAGCCAAGTAGTTAGTAGACCCCACAATAAAGACGAAGAAGAATTGGCTCATACTCGTACTTATTATACGCGCAACTTTTTCAATAACTTTGAAAATCCTCTCTTTCCTCCCTCTGCCAAGTCCCAAGTCCTCTCTCTCAAAGTTCCCGTCATTTAAGTGTATCTTCATTATCTTTAACTAATTTCTTCCTCACTTCTCCACCATCGGACGCTCTCAAGCCTGAGCCTCCGACTTGTCAACGATGGGCCATTGCTGCAGCAAAGACCTAGATTCTGCCCCCTCTAACGGAGAAACTAAAGCCGGAAGCAACGGCACCACTGGCGACCACGTCAAGCCTTCTCCATCGCCGGCTTCAGTGAAAGCTCCATCGCAGAATTCAGTTGATCCTAACACCAACACCTACACTACTAGTCCATTCCCGAGTCCGCTTCCGGCGGGAGTGCGACCGTCCCCAACGCCAGCCAGGAAGTTCAAGTGGCCATTACCGCCTCCGTCTCCGGCGAAGCCGATCATGGCGATCATGAGGCGGACGGGGCTGAAGAAGAAGAAACAGGGGACGATACCGGAGGATCGGGAGGGAGCGGCGGCGGAGGATGGCGAGGATGAGGAGCTGACGGAGTTGGACAAGAGTTTCGGCTACGCCAAGAGTTTTGCAGGGAAGTATGAGTTGGGAAGAGAGGTTGGGAGAGGGCATTTTGGTCATACTTGTTTGGCTAAGGCCAAAAAGGGACAGCTTAAGGGACAAGAAGTTGCTGTCAAGATCATTTCCAAAGCTAAGGTGCGTTTGCGTTTGGGTTTGGGTTTGATAGTTCACTAATTTGTTTTTCAGCTTTTCTCTAGTGGGGTTTGTCAATTTAACATCCGAATTTGAAATCATCAAGCTTATTAATTCTGGTTGATTTTGTCATTTATTGAATTGGGGAGTAGATGGAAAGTTTATAGTTTTGGTAGATTCGAGGATATTCTTATTGATAATGTGCGAAGAGGTCAGATGATAGTCTAGAGGCCTGTAATCAGTTCTTGTGAAGGTTGTTATATTTCTAATCTTCCCATTACTATCTTAGGGGCTTTAGAGCTCATGAAATGAAACGAATGAAGCAGAAAAAGGGATGTTTTAGTGCATTTATGATGTCTAATGTGAAGATTTAGTAAGAAGAAATTTGCTTTACCAGGACAGATGCCTCATGCCACGAGTTATGCTAGATATGTTGCTATTAAGAATTCAAGTGGTTAAGCCATGGGAAATCAGAATAATGCTTGAACCTGTGGAAAACATTGCAAGGAATACATAATTTTCGGACTGATTTACATTCTGGGTCAAATTGTTCATCCATTTAAATTCTACCGGTTTTTTAGCTTCACATGATTTGTTGACAATTGAGATGGATATAGATCACGATAGGGAACTGTGCACTAGCATCACAATACCGAGCAAAACTTATTTACTGGGTTAGCCATCTAACTTTATGCCAAGCAATTAAAACTTACATTATACTGCATATCTGGTAGTTGCTTAGTTTCTGTCTTTTAAATGCCAGCTATCTATCCAAATGCTTCATCAAATTTGCAAGCTATGAAGCTCTAAACACATATTAGAATGAGGTTGAAAAATCTCCCATTTCTTGTCTATTAAGTCTTAAACACATGCTTTTATCAAAAATAAAAAAAGTCTTAAACACATTCTGCAAAAATGCAAATGATATATTTTTCAAGGGGAATATTGCGCAGATGGGCTTTATTCATGGCGCTGCTCCACATAGCCTTCATATCTTATGTAATGCAAGTTTAAGAAATGGAAGTTGTAGGCTAAAGGAAGATAGTTATCAACTATAACTGATTTATTGTTGTTGCATCTAGTTGTTTGTTGATGTCTTTAATAATTCAAATCAACAAGTCTGATACTACACGTTTTCTGTTAATACTGTTTAATTGTTTAATTTCAATCAAGCTGTTCTACTACTTTTCAATAATAATAATTTTTCCACTTTTTTCTGTTTTGGAGTAGATCTGTTTTTGATTTATGTCCCTGTAAGCTAATAACTGATTTTCTCGTAAATTGATTACTATAAGATTAATTATAGGTATTGCTAATAAAAGAATGTCTATGCAGATGACAACGGCAATATCAATTGAAGATGTTCGTCGGGAGGTAAAGATGTTGAAAGCCTTATCCGGACATAAGCATATGATCACATTTCATGATGTGTTTGAAGATGCCAAAAATGTCTACATAGTTATGGAGTATGTATATCTTTCTGATATCCATTGGAATTGTTATATAATTTCTATCTGTAATCATATTTCACTAGGATGATCTGAATTCTTTTCTATGTCTTTGCTCTTATAAACTTGATAGTCATAACATATTCTATCTTAAGAATGGGAAATTTCTGAAAAGATTAATGAGAAAGCAGTTCTTTTTTGTGTATGTTAATCTAGGCGCATTTTTGGAGATGAAATGGTAAAATAGGTAGATAATTTTTTGATTGTTAGTAAAGGGATGTTCTTAATATTCATTATTGACCTTGTTGCGGGATCGTCCTTTTCTTGGTTATGAATTCTATAAAGTTTGCCAACTTTTGGAGTCATTTTCTAATTTCTGGAATGATAATTTTTCTAATTTTTTTAAAAATCTTTGCTACTAGATTATGTGAAGGTGGAGAACTCCTTGACAGAATCTTAGCAAGGTAATAAGAGAATAGTTTCTCATTACCCATGTAAACAATGTGATTCTTCACATGGTGCATCAAAGTTCAAGTTGATACGATTACTTAATGCAATTCCCTTTTTCTTCTGCAGAGGTGGAAGATACATAGAAGACGATGCTAAAACCATTGTTGTCCAAATACTAAGTGTAGTTGCCTTTTGTCACCTTCAAGGTGTTGTGCACCGTGATCTAAAACCAGAGGTAAACCATTTGATCCAAGTAACATGTATTTCTCTCTTCATGTGTGCATATACGTGTGTATGTATTAAGACTCTTTGTCAATTGGAACCTCATATGCCATGAAAAATCATCTCAAAGGAGCCATAAGTCCTTTTTCTTACCTTTAACCAAGTACACTATTATCACTTGGCAGAATTTTCTTTTCACCACAAAAGATGAGGATGCTCCGATGAAGATTATTGACTTTGGTCTATCTGATTTTATTAGGCCAGGTAATGTTTGATTATTCATTGAATCTTTCAAGGTCCAATGATTATTTTATTGTTTTAACATGGCGTCATCTGTACTTTCTTTTGATTGCTTTATTTTTAAATCAACACCCTGATACTAACATTTTTTTTTGTTAATGAAAAATTTGCTTGGATGTGTTTCATGTTCTTGGAAATTATCTCTTTGGCAACAATTTCCTTTAAGTTTTGATAATTTCAATTTATCTATAGCTCTGACATTGTATACGAAAAGTCATCATATATATACATATATATGTTACAGATCAACGCCTTGATGATATTGTTGGCAGTGCGTATTATGTTGCACCTGAGGTCCTCCATAGGTCGTACAGTGTTGAAGCTGATATGTGGAGTATTGGTGTGATAACATACATTTTGCTGTGTGGAAGTAGACCTTTCTGGGCTCGAACAGAATCTGGAATTTTTCGTTCTGTGCTAAGAGCTGAACCTAACTTAGAAGACTCACCTTGGCCAGCAGTATCACCAGAAGCTAAAGATTTTGTGAAAAGGCTTCTCAATAAGGACCATAGAAAACGGATGACTGCTGCACAAGCTTTAAGTAAGTTGTTTGATGGAACTTTTGAAGTATTTGGTTTTTTGTTTCTCAAATTGGACAATCTGGTTGAGTAACATTTTGTTCTTTATATATGCTGGTAGTTGACCAGTTTGTTGGTGCACTCATATGCAGCTCACCCATGGTTACAAGATGAAGATATAACTGTGCCATTAGATGTTCAGATCTACAAATTAGTTAAATCATATGTTCGTGCAACACCTTTCAAGCGTGCAGCATTGAAGGTAATTACAACACCCAGAACTTCTTAATCAACACATCCCCCAACCACCAGAAAAATAGAGTTCATATATGAGCAAAAGAGTAAGTCAGTTCATGTCTTAAGTTATGAGTGCATTTGCGTGATGTATATAGATTTTACCAATACCTATTTCAGGTATCATTAAGTGAAATGATCTATTTTTTCCTTTGGAGCAAATTGACTTTCCACATGGAGACCAATTAAGTACAACCTTGGTATCTCTCGCTATAGTACTTGTAACCTTTCTTGTCTGATATTGATCCAAATTGCAGGCTCTTTCGAAAGCTATTCCAGAAGAGGAGCTCGTCTATGTTAAGGCTCAGTTTAATCTCTTGGAGCCAAAAGATGGACTTGTGTCTATCAATAACTTCAGAGTGGTTGGTTTATACTCTTAGCTTCTATTCGCTGAGAAGAAATTTTGAAACTTTGATGAATGTTCTTATTTGCTAAACATAATGTTTTGTAATTAATCGAGAAAACCAAATATGACTTTTATGGCCATTAGTCATCCAATAAACTCATCTCTCTCTCCGACGCTCCCCGAAAAAATGCAGGCTTTAATGAGACATGTTACTGATGCCATGAAGGAGGCAAGGATTTTTGACATTTTAAATGTGGTATGATTTCTTAATTTATATTGCCTACACCGTCCGGTTTTATTGTCTATGATATAGCAATGCTATAGCCTAGTTCTCTTATTACTAAATTTCAGCTTATTACTTCAGATGGAGCCACTATCATACAAGAAATTGGGATTTGAGGAATTCTGCGCCGCTACAGTCAGTCCATATCAGGTTGAGGCCCTTGAAGAGTGGGAGAACATTGCCAAAATAGCTTTCGAATATTTTGAACAAGAAGGAAACAGAGCCATATCAGTGGAGGAATTGGCACTGGTGAGCCGATTACAAGTTAAAACTATTTAGTGAATTTAGTAAGCATGTGCCTAACTGCAGTATTTATGCAGCAGGAAATGAATCTGGGCCCTCAAGCTTTTTCTATAGTCAAGGATTGGATCAGAACTTCTGATGGAAAATTGAGCTTCCTTGGATATACCAAATTCTTACATGGCGTGACAATACGCAATACAAATGCAAAACAGCGATAGCATAGCCAATGATTATTTTCTCTCTTATTTCTTTGGTCCTCTTTTTTTTAATATATAATTTCTTGATATAGCCCCAATACTATTCAGAATTTAGATTGTAAGTTGTTTAAGTTAACGTTTAGACAGGAAATTGTGAAATGAAAGCTGTATGATTTCAGCCATGGTGGTGTGAATGTTGTATCCTAATGGCCACAACCACAGTATACTTGAGCGAATGTGAGATATTAGTACATGTGTAATGACCAATTTGTATACCAACGCCTGTTCCCTCAATAGAAGTAATATTCTTTTTCTTACTAATGATTCAACTTTCATTTTGGTTTTACTTTCGAAGAATCAGTCACAAGTCTAGTCTAAATAGACGTGTCAATTGCGTCGGAAATCAATAAAAGCTATGTTATATGTCTTACCTCTAAAAGAAGGTTAAAACATCTCGTGTTTAATCTAAGGATTGCAACGCATGTGTATAAGAAAGTGAATAACCTGCTTAGTAAGAGATTTCTTTATATATATGATCGAAGGTTGTCGACTTGTTTGGAGATGGACGGATGGTAAGGAAAATTTTAGTCTACCAAATCAATGTCAGTTGGAAAGAGAGCCATAATATCGGGTAGAATTTTCGTTGGAAGGAACTTGTAAACTACTGTCGATTGATTCTCAAAAGCTAGGTGGGACACGCTTCATTAGTAGTTATCCACACTAGAACTATTCTCCATTTTGACTTCTCGGCCTCGGAGAGAAAACGGTTAGCTGGTCTTAAATTAATTACGACACCAAATGTTCACACCTAATTCAATCCTTAATAGATAAAGGCACTAAAAATAATTGTTTTAATTAATAAAATTAATTTATGTTCAGATATACACATATATAATATTATTTTTAGACTTGACGTTAAAAGATTGAAGGGTTGAGAATGAAACTTCCAAGTCCTCCACTTCAAGACAATGAAACTTCCAAGTCTTCGTCGGTTACTGTTAGACTCCTAAGTTCCGAAGCACTTCTCAGCTACCTTCGTGAGAGGCCTTGGGGGGAGGTTAGCTGGATTCACGAATGAGGGAGTCATGCGAAAACACTAAGGCAGACGTGGGCGAGTGGGATCAGACTTGGTACGAATTTTGGTAGAGTCTCGGACCTTGTGGAGATTGACTCGACTCGGGCTAGGACTTGACAGACAAAGGACTTAACCACGCTCGAACGAATGGACCACGACTAACGGACTTGTTGTGGGAAGCATTAGATCAGGCCAATGTGCTTCGTGGGCTTCAGTGAGATCACACTGCATCATCAGCGGATAGAGATCGTGGGGAGATCTTGGATGATATGGCGATGACGAGGAGTTAGAGTTACAGTGGAACTAAACATCTAAAGACAGTGGAGTTCTTTGATGACACGGATATTAGTTTTCTAGTGGGACGTAAACTCTATCTTGTTGTTATCTTATCTTATAAGTTAAAGTCCTATTTAGACGGGGGTGTCGTCTAATTGGTACACGTGATGTAATCTGATAAGGATAAGGATAGTAATGATCTAGCACGACTTAGGCAGTTCAGATATAGTGGGATTCTGAATGTAACTTGGAAGGCAAGTTAGGGTGCCTATATATAGCTCATTTGAGCTCTGCTCTACTCACTTGATCAGAGAGAACATTCTTTGTATTCTTTTGAGGGAAAGTTTATAAAGTTAGTTTTTGACCGTATCTCTGTGTTTCCTTGTTGCCTTTGTTCTTATTGCTTTCTTAGCCTTGTTTCTTCGAGTGTGTGCGAGGTAAACACTTCGAGGGTTTGTTAAGGGCTGGATCTTGCTTAAACGCATCTAAGTGAGATTGCCGTACAAAGGGTGTTGGTGATAGAATTCGGTGAAAGTTTGAGTCCCAAAGGTGACCTTTGTATCAATTGGCATCAGAGCCAAAGTTTAAAATGGCTGTAGGCAACTTGATTGAACGTGTGCCTAGGGTGGAGGCACTTATTGGACCTATTCCTCAGGGAGAGGAAGAAGTCACTTCTCACAATACTCGTTTCGAGATGTTGGAGGCGAGGATCCAACAGTTGCAACATCAAATGGAGGATGTGCTGAAGGCACAAGAGGAGGCCCCGTTTGAGATCAATGTGCTGAGGCGTGCTGTTGCAACAATAGATGTCGAGCGAGGTGAAAGCTCCGCACCGTAACTTTCTTTTGTGAAGGTACGTGAACCTAGGGTGTTCGAAGGTGTGCGGGACGTCAAGGTGTTGGAGAATTTCTTGTGGGACATGGAGTAGTACTTTGCGGCTGCTAGACTATCCGATGCTGAAAAGGTCAATGTGACGACCATGTACTTGGATGGGGATGCCAAGCTCTGGTGGAGGACGAGGACCTCTGCGAAGATTAGCGTGGGTAGAACTCCCGTGAAAATGTGGGCGCAAATGAAGAAGGAGCTCAAGGATCAGTTCCTTCCCATGAATACTTCTTGGCTCGCGAGGGATGCCTTGAAGAAGCT
>JANKOE010000204.1:20773869-20785148 GCA_026284465.1 Erythroxylum citrifolium
AGTTTGCTGATAATTCCAAGGTCCATCCTTGATCACTCTGTCAACGTCAAGGTGGTGAAAAAATTGGAAAATGTAGACGTTGTTGCCCAGTTCTTTTTACCATAAGTCCTTTGACAGGGCGCCACACACTTGCCATAATCTGCTTGAAGATCAAGAAGTTTATAGTTTTTTCCGTCAATAGTCGGCCCACCACACAATGCTGCCAAGTCGTCTCCTGGGGATGCTGATCACCCGTCTCTGGTTCCTCAGCATATTCTAAAGTACGCTCCTCCTCTTCCAGGTGTAACCGTTGATACATCTCATTCACCAATCTATTTTCTTCGGTGGTGATATCCATAATAACCAGAAAAATAGCTACAGATAGGAGCTGTAGAGTAAAAGGAGTAAAAGTAGGAAGAAGATAAAGACTTGTTATCGGAAAACAAGAGAGAGAAAATCTCAACTAAAGCGTGAGATAGAGTTGTTATTAGTGACAACTTAAGAGTGACAAAGCTATTATTGATACTAATAACATATTATTAGTGACGACTCAATTGTGAGACTAGGTAGTATCATAATTACTATACCATTAGTGACTACGTAATAATTTATCACAAATAATGAAAGTAATAGTGACTTACAAATTTTTGGTCACAATAACTATCATATTTTTGACAAAATATTTAAATGTCACAATTAAAAAAAGTTTAAATATATTTTCACAAATACACCTCTAAGATAGATTTTAATGGATCAAATGAGAATATTCAAAATTTCTAAATAGATTTATTTATATAAATTAACTTAATTTTTTAGTTTACTTATGTAACAATTTATAGTAGACTAAAATAATTATGAAATTTTATCGCGAATTTTTGTATTAGTTCTTATCTTTTTAAAATATATGATAATGATAATTCAATAGAAAATAAATTTAAACATTTTTGTGAACATTCAAATTTTAAACATTTCACAAGTCTGTCATTAGCAATTTAATTTCCATATTATGCTATACTACACAAAACGTTGGACGAGAATGGGAGAATTTTTCATCTTTCCAAATTTATCCGAATAGTTGGTTCATGTACTGCATTTGGACAAATTTAACTTATACTAGTTGTTCCCAATCAGTAACTCAGCTAAGAGTCCAATGCATCTGCCAAACTATCAGTTGCCATAACGACTTGACATCCCTCTAATGTGCAGAAACCTTCCAACAATATACAAGTACTTAACAACGACGAATATGGATTATGCTTCGAAAGTCAACATCTTTTGTAGTAATCTTCGCCTTCAGGAAACATGCCCCTCAAGGTTCACACACAATAGGTTAAAGATGACATGTTATATATTGGAATATATATATATATATGTTTTTTTCATGGTAAGCATCTTTGCGTGTGAAGATCTGAACCCGAATCGATGGTCAGGAAGGAACGTTATATGCCATCCAGCTCTGTTCTCAACGTTGCCATGGTAGGGTTTTACGGAGTAATTACTCTGACACTTGGAACTCCTGAATTCTTGTTTTTGTTCTGGGTGAATATGCATGAAGATTACATCTAATAGGGAAGACGTTTGAGAAGCTGCAAAACCACAGTTAATGAGGCAATAAGTTCTTTTATAAAAACTTAAACTACGTGCAATTAAACCGAAAATTAAGAATGGACAAAAATTAAGCTAAAAAATGTTTTTTCAACTTTGACCAGAGGGCAAAACATTTGTACCAAAACATATTTGATTATTACTCAGAATTCATATTTTTTCCTTGTTGCACGTACTCGTTCAACTCATGTCACGCTCGTATACTGACGATCCTGTCCATTAATTCTTGTCTCCGTCCTTCCTCTTCCGGCCGCCATTGGTCACCAGATGACAACTGACTAGCGTCTTCGCTTGCAGCTAACGAATCGGCGATAGGTCTAATGACCAAAATGCCCTCTCCGACCACCGCCAGAATTAAAGTGGTGAAGAACACGAGAAACACAAAGGCGGCAAAGGGTGTTTCCTCTGGCTTCCACAGCAATGATAATGCAAGGGCTACGATTTCCAGAGGCAATGTTACCATCACCGCAAAGGCAAGCCAATAAAGTCGAGTCCGCAAACCCTTGTTGATTACAAGGGTTACAGCTTTATAATATGATAAGCTGAAGCCAATCAAGTACCAGATCCCAAAAGCATCGAATATTAGTGTATTCATTAAAGGGTATGAGCAGAAAACTGTTTCCTTCTCAAGAGTGCTCTTTGAAACCACCGAACTTCGCCAAAAAATCGGTGGTAAAAGACCCTCTATCGTTGACGTGAACAAAACCACAACCTGTAACGAGAAAATGGGCAAGCAGGTTACGGAAATGAAGGCAATAGCCCAAGAGCCTCGTGGGGTATTTTTCTTGATCGACACGTTTACGAGGAAGAGCAAAACCACAAGGAAACCAGGCTCGAAGAGTCCTAATGATAGAGCGACGTGGAGTTTACAGAGGTTGGCTTGTTGTGAGAGGTCTAGGGAAGGGAAAAACGGATAGAGATATCGGCGGCGAATGATGGGTAAGCGAAGAAGGTCGTTGAGAGCCCAAAGGGTGATAAGGAACACGAGAAGAAACCTTACGGCCCAGAGGGAGTTGAAATGTTGCAAATGGTAGGAGTAGCGTGATTTGAGGTGGAGATAAAAGACGAAAGCTAAAGCGACGAGAGAGAGGAAGAGAAGACCGGTGATTAAGCTGACAGAGGCCAAGTCGAAGGCAGAATTCAGGATTAATGATAAGGAGTAAATGTTGAACATGGCATGTATGATTAAACGCTATAAGAGATGGTCTTGATGATAATACGACAATGGCTAAAAGAAAGGTTGGTATTGGAAATAGTCAGCAGATTCAGATATAGTAATAATAAAAACAAAGAAGGTGGTGGGAGTAGAGGCGGAGAATTATGGATATTGATATCGAGGATAGCCAAAAACTTGGAGAAAATGAGATGGTGACAGAGGCGGTGGTTGGTGGTCGGAAGCGGGTGGAGGGGAAGAGATGGCGGATGTTAGTTTTCTCTCCCCGGTTCCCAACCGGCGGAAAAAAAACAGGCTATTCCAATAACTAGCAAGGAAAGATCTTTTGGTTGAGAGAAAGAGTAACGGAAAGAAAGACGAGAGGAAAAAAAAAAAGGACAAAATAGGGTTTGTGGAGTTTCAATCAGATGTTTTATGCTACGTTTTCGGGATTGTATGGTTAAGTAAATGGCTTTTGATGAGTTGGCTTTAGGTACATCAAATCATGTTGCATAAACTAACGAGTGATTCTTGAGGTAAGAATATGAAACCAGATTCTCTGTTTAGTTTTACCCTGTCTTATTCTATCTCATAAAATCTCAACCATTTATTTTGCGGGATCTACGCAGGTCTCATGTGGACCTCACATAAATAAATGGCTGAAATTTATTGAACACAATAAGATACCATAATATTGGACAGAGGATTGGACTCAAGAATTTGGGTAATGAATGCTCATGTTTTAACTGGCGTATCAGTTACAGAAAGACATAAGAATGAAAAACTTTCCCAAGTTGTTTGCAGGCATGTCGTTGTATCTTGTAATAATTTGTTAGTAGTTACCTACCAAAAAACACATTGCTTAATTACATATTTGTATGGATTTTATGGATACACCTAAATGATTATATTTAATATTAATTTGAGTGCCTTCAAAGTTTTTGATAACCTTGAACAGATGAGTTGCTAGTTAAATGATCACCACATGTCTAGTTATATTAATGTCCAGTAGCAAATAATTATTAATTTATGACTTTAATATATCATTTTCAAATCCAATAAAAAATATTCATTTTAATTTTCTACCTTTTACTTGATTTCTTCCGATTTTAATAATTTATTTATAAAATTTGGTTTTAATTTTGTTATCATTTTTTCATAATTTAATTTATTATTAACTAAATATTTACCACTTAGTTATATAATATTATTTGGAATTATTACTAATATAATTTAATTATTTAACTTATTTCAATTATATAGTTAATTTAGAATGACAAACCTATTTCAATTATATAGTTAATTTAGAATGACAAACCTATTTCAATTATATAGTTAATTTTGAAATATTTATTTATGAAAAAACTTTTTAAATATCGCACACTTAATTTAAAATAACAAAATCAGTTTTAATAATTAAATAAAAATATTAAAATATTAAAATTTTATTTAGTTTAGCTATTTGTTTTAATAAAATATAATAGAATATTATTAATGTTTATTAATAAATATTGTATAATATGCTAAATAAAATTATTTTTAATTAATTCATAAATTTAATTTCTATTTTAATTTAATATTTGGTTATTGTTATTAGTAATAAAAGTTTAACTACATTAATACTAACATTCAAATAGTTTTGTTTTAACTCAGAAAAATACAAATCAAAATTAAGAAATGAAAATGAAAAGGTTAAACGAAAACATAAAATGGAATTGAACAATTCCTTAATTAACAATATATTGTTTTATATTTGTTTGTTAATTATCATTAACTAGCTATTAATGGAAAATAAAATCTTTATATTGTTTTGTTTAACCCATTTTTTTCAAAAAGGAAAGAAGGAATGAATTAATAAATAAAGAAGTTTACATCCTCGAAGAAGGTTCTTGGGATATACCCTCAACACAAAGAAGCACAATGTATACACCTAAAACACAAAAGTGAACATAAAGTATGTAAGTAGCACATGGCTTAGAGATTCAATGAACGTAGTACAATGGGACTACAATCTAATGCAAGGTTCTTTAGTAAAATAATTTTTCGAGTCCCATTTATAGCTTCAATGATAAGTACGTCTATGGTTTTGCATTTGGATTCAAACTTTCTCACATTCCTTTCTTTCCAAATTGTACACAATCCTATAGCCAGTAAGTAAATCAATTTGTTCGTCACAGGAATAGAGGCTTGTGTGGCTAACTAATGTACAATGACGGAAATAGAATTATCAGAATTATTCCATAAGCATTTTAGCTTCACTTGTTCCCAAATAAACTTAGAAACTAGACACATGAAAAATAGATGATCTCTAGTTTCATCTTGTGTAGAACATAAAGTGCAACTTCTGTTGATGTCAATGTAAGAAAGTCTATCAGTAGTATTAAGTTGATTCTTGACAAAAAGCCATAGAAGAAAAGATACCTTTGGAGGAAGAATATTGTGCCAAATGATTATGCTCCATTTTACTTTTGGATTCCTCAATCTTAGCATATCCATAGTAAACTTGCTGGAGAGTTAACAAGTTGGAATGTCTCTTCAATAATAGCTGTCTGCATTGGATGAATGTGGGGAATATTGTGGTTGCAGCTGGCTAAGAGAAGCAAGAAGTCCCTAGGAGTTACCATCAACGAATGAACTAAGTTTAGTATGAAGGTGAAGACGAGAGATCATTGATAAGGGTAGATGATGGATAAAAGAGCCCTAACCTAGCCAATTACCAAACCATAGAGTGGTTAGTAACCTATTGCCAACTTTAAACTGAACATCATCCTAGATTACACTCCGCAGGTGCAATAATTGATTTAAGAAGTAAGAGTTAGAAGGACTCTTACTCATCTCCCAAAAAGGAATAGGAAGTAGGAATCGATCCACCTAATCCATAGTGATTTTTTGTCTTTAAGTATCCAGCAAAGTCTCTTAAGGATGAGAGCTTGGTTAGAGAGTTTAATTGAACTAATGATTAACCCTCCCTCATCTTTAAGACAACATATGTTCATCCACATCACCTTGGCTATTGTTTTATTTCTATTAGAATGATTCCATAGGAAGTTCTTGAATAATCTTTCCATTGTTTTTATGACTCCTTTGGATAAGAAGATATGCGAACTCCAGTAGATGTGTAAAGAATTGGGCACTGATTTAATAAGTTGAACCTTTCCTGCATAGGATAAGAGTTTATTTACCCGTGAATGAATCTGGCTTTGAACTTTTTCAATGAGTGGAATGCATTCAAGATAGCTTAACCTCCTAGTGGAAATTGGAAGTCCCAAATAAAGCAGTTGAGGGGTCTTCATTGACATACCAGTAATGGAAGCGATTCTAGATTCAATAGAAAAGGTAGCTTTCGAGATAATAAACTAACTCTTATTGAGATTGACCTGCAATATAGATAAGCTTTTGAATCTCTCCATTTTCATCATAAAGGTTTGTATTGAAGGCTTAGCACTGCAAAAAAGAAGAAGACCATTTGCAATAGACAAATTGGTTAGTCCAAGATTTTTGAATCTTGTATGGAATTTAAAGTTGAGATTAGCCTCCACTTCAAGCTTGATGATGGAATTTAGAATTTCCATACAAAGTATAAACAAATGGGGGAGAGAGGACCTCCTTACCTAATCCCCTTAATTACTTGAAAAGAGGTAGATGGACCTCCATTGATTAAGACAGAGAAGCTAGAAGTGGAAATGCATTCTTTTTGTACATGATGAATATTGTTGGAAATTTATAGGCCTCCAATACCTTCGAAAGAAAAATCTAACTCACACTATCAAAAGCTTTGAAGAAATCAACTTTAATAGTACAATTAGCAGAAGCATTGGATAATAAATAACCCTTTAGTAGTTCTTGAACAATGAGAATATTGTCACCAATTGTCTATTGCCTATGAAGGAACTTTTTTTGTCACTAACAAGTGGAGTGAGTGCTTTTTTCAATCGAGCAGCAAGGATCTTGGATATGATTTTGTATGGAAAATTGGTCCAAGCAATGGGGCTAAACTCACTGAAAGAGGAAAGTGAGAACCTTTAGGAATTAAAAGTTAGAAAGTTCTATTAATCTCCTTGAGAAGCTTGCCGTTGATTAAAAAAATCATGAACAGCCTGTTCGACATAAGTCCTAATGATATTCCAAGATTGTTGGAAAAAGAAACCATTTAGCCCATCTGGTCCAAAAGCTTTCATACTATCCATCTTGAAGACAATATCCTCAATTTCATTGTCTTTAATCAATTTAGTGAGGAGTATACAATCCTCTTGAGAGATCTTTGTAGTGACTATATCTATAATATCAATACAAGGGCTACATTTAGAAGTGCCAAACAAAGAAGAGAAATACCTTATAGCTTTCAATTGGATATCATTCAGATTTTTCAACTGCTCTCTTATATGATTGGTAATTGAGCTGATCTTATTTTGGTTTCTTCTAGCTAGGATGGTATTAAAGAAAATTTTGGTACATGTTTTGCCATCTTTGAGCCAATTGATTCTTGCTCTTTACTGGAGCAAGAATCAATGATTGCTAACTGCTAAAATATAATGGGATAGAACTTTCCTTGGAAAGTAGAATAAGGTCTTATGGAGAGATTGCATAAAGTTTATGGATATCAATGAGCTCCTTTCTGAGCAAAGGATGATGATGGGAGTGTGGTCTAAGAAAAAAGGATCTCTAAAATTGGCAATGTTGTTAGGGAATTGAGCTAACCAATTAGCACTAATAAGGGCTCGATCTAATTTCTTTCTTATAAACTAAATAAATTTTTGCGTATTCGACCAGGAGAATTGGTTTCCAATTTGTTTCAAATCCATTACTACTAACTTCTCCATACATTTGGGGAAATTAGCTGAGAAGTTTTTAAGATTGCAATTACCTTGAGATTCAAATCTGTACATGATTGAATTGAAATTACCACATAACATCCATGGTTTGTCTGTGTTACTGCTAAAATGGATAAATTGTTCCATAAATCCTTCCTCTAAAACACAAAGTTACTAGTATATATAAAGGAGATAAGGATATTTGTTTTCTCTTGCAAAAAATGTAATTGGAGATGCTTAACTTGATTAGTTGCATTGAGAACATTTACTCGAGTAGCATCCTCTCTATAACATATGATAATTCTTCTATAGTGATGATGAAAATGATTGGAAAGCATTTCCCATTGAGGCCCCAAAAGATTCAACTTGGAAAAATTTTCAAACTCTATTTTTATTTCAGGTAACCCTACAACTAAAGGCTTTTCCCTCAAGAAAAAAATCCCTTAAAGCAGTTTGTTTAATGGTGCAATTTAATCCACATACATTCCAAACTACTATGGATGCATTAAAACTTATTTTTGGAGCCTTTACCCTTGCTCCTTTGGGATCTTTCTTCTTTCCACCATGATGATTTGGTCTTTATGGTCTTCATAACTTGTTTCTACACTAATAAGTTTTGTGAGTGTGAGAGGGGGGATGAGATCACCAAAACGGGATACATTAATGGTCTGATTAGTGGCAAGAATTTTAGAGCTGTCACTAGAAAAAACAATTATGAAGAACCCTCTAAAATAGCTAGATCATTAGCTTGAGAAACTAACTGAGAAGTCTGATTATCTCTGGCATGTGTCGATGAATAGTGGGAACTCTCTAGCTGTATCTCTGTATTCATCTTGGATTGGTCTAGCTCAACATTAGTGGTTTGATTAGTGATAAGAATTTTGGGAGCTGTCATTAGAAGAAACCTCAAAAACAGTTAGACCATTAGTTTGGGAAACCAATTAAGAAGTCTTACTTTCTTTAGCATGTCCCGATGAATGGTGGGCAAAACTCTACATTTGTATCTTTATGTTGATCTTAGATTGCTCTAGCTTAAAAGATGGTTCAATTTTGTCCAATTTGATGGTACATAAACCATTAGTGACTGTGGAATCATAGGTATTCATTGAAGTTACATTATCATCTTAACATTATGTGATAACAGCTAGCACCTCATCTGAATTTTCAGTGTTCATCAATTCATGATAAGTTCTAGATTTGAAGAGATGGCTAGTAGATTTCCATGCCTTTCCATTTGACTTGTTAGGGGGTGTCAATTGATAGGAAATAGCAACACTATCTTCATAAAGGTTGTTACCTTCACCCAACTTCATGATAGGAACTTTGGTTGGCAACTCCTTGGGCATTTCCACACTAACACATATGCGAGCATACCCAATTCTTCTCTTCTTAGCAGTGTTTTCATCCATGCAAAGGGGATTTCCAATGAAGCTAGCTAAGGCACAAAGGCCTTGTGTAGTTCAATACTCAAGAGGTATTCCATGATAGTTAATCCAAAAAGGAAAACTTTGAATTTTGATATTTTCCAAGTTCAAACTTGGCTGCCAAGCTTGCAATAAGAGGGGTTGATTCCCTATATGCCATGGTCCCTCCTCAAGTATCTTATTAGCTAGTGAAGTTGAAGTGAATGTAAATAAAATAAGATTGTCTTCAGTTAAGAGAACATCCACTAAACCTTTGTTCTTCCAATTTCGCAAGCCCCATTGATTGATGAATGGAAATGGAGGCCTTTGATTAAAGAAAAATCCAACTAGAGTGCCTTCCCAACTTCTAGCTCCTTCTTTTAAGATAGCTATTTCAAGGCAGACCATGAGCTTCCCTTCTATCTCTTTAAGAGGTGTAAAGGATGGGTTAGAGACATGTTGCTCACCCATGACTTGCTTCCAACTTCTCTACTAGTTGGCTATCGGTTTTCCTAGAGGATTAGAGAGGACGGGGTCAAGAGTGGAGCATATGGTGAAGCAATGTTGGATGGAAAAGGTGGAAACTCACCTTTGTCATTTGTCGAGGATGTCAAAATTTGGTAGGTGGGATGTTTCAAAATTTGTTAAAAAAAGGGAAATGGGTAGAGGCTGTAATTGTGAAATAAGGAAAGAAAAACCAAGGTGCCCCTAGTGAAAAACAAGGTTGGGAGGCTGAGCAAAACACAATGGGACGAAGCAATTGAGGAAAACAACTGAGGCTATGAGCAGAAGAAACAACGATGAGCCATCTAGTGAGGATGAAAACCAATAGCTGGGGAGGACGGCGAGCCAGGAATCATGCATAGCTGAAGTGTGTATGGGATGCATAGAAGCTTTGAAAACCACCAGTTGGGGAGAGACTCTCACATTCCAGTCTTCCTGTTCAATTGTATTCTTCTATTAATCAAGCATAAAACAATTATTTATTGAACCTATTGATAAGTATAGTTAGAGATGGTAATAGGTCATATTGGGTTCGATCCCTTTATGACTATGACTTTGTTTGAATTTTTATAGTTTAAAGCTAAGTAGGCTCGAAATGTGTAAAAGTCGATTAGACCTAAATCCAAAAAACTTAGACAATCGCCATAATATAAAGTAGAAAATATATGTTGGGTAAAACATACCTTACCTTAGTTCTTATTATTCTAACTTTTTGATCATTTTTAAATAAAATGTAAATGGGATTTGTTCCAATTATCTTCATGGATAAGGTCAGACTTTACATGCAACCTACAAAACTATTTACATTCTTCTTTCATGTGTATAATGTTATTCCATAATGGCACCTAAGAGAAGATAAATTGGGTGAATTCAAGATTTTGATTAAAGCGCACTAACTTAAGAATAATGTCTCCAAATTATCACAAATATAAGAAAGAATAAAAGTAAATGAATTAAATTATGTTTGTAAAAAATAAAATAAAGATTAAGGAAAGAGAAACACAAACTGGTTTATTGGAGTTCAATAAACAATCTTTGCCTACGTCTACTCCTAAGACTCATCTTGGATTTTGTTACAAAGGTCTTCTAAACACCGAACTTATACCATAATTTTCACCTACTCCTTTACACAATAATCTCACTTATATCCGATTAAGCAAGATTCAATCTTCCTATGTGATCATTGACTAACAACCTTGTTCTTCAATGCCTCACCACCCTTATAATGTTTTACTATCACAGTCTTGCAAGAAAACTACGAAAGCGCTAGAACAAATGATAACCTTTATTACTTCACTCAAAGTATACAAAGGAATGCTCTCTGAATCTCTGTGTGTGAGAATCAAGGCTCAAGTGAGCTATTTATAGACATCTCTGGCTTGATGGCTAAGTTGGAATCCTAACAAAACTTAACTACCTAGATCACATCTTATCTTATCATATTACATCACCTTATCCAATTAGATGGCACCCCTATCTAAATAAGACTTTATTTGATAGTATCTATCTACATCACAACAAACAAGATAAAAGATAACATCTATCTAGGAATGATCCATCCATATCTGTGAAGATCTCCATTATCTTTAGATGATCCTTCCGCATCGTCTTTATCCTTTAGAGTTGATGTCTATCCACTGTGATCTTATCCACCATGTAATGCCCCAAAGTAGGGGTTAGAAGACATGAGTACAAATTACGAAATTGGCATGCAGTCATGACATTTTCCGGGTACATTGGTCTAATAAACTTCGGAGTGATTCGGACAATATTAAGATATTGTTTTTATATTTATAGTATTTTTTGGAGACTTCAATGATTTTT
>JANKOE010000204.1:20792825-20802996 GCA_026284465.1 Erythroxylum citrifolium
TATGTCACATGTAATTAATGTTATCTTTTTACTTAATAACAACTAAATTAATGCTAATTTAACTTAATTAACCTAATTATGCTTAATTAATCATAAAAAAATTTCCGGGGCTAATAGAAATCACCCCATGTCCACCTTGTGTCTGTCAAACGGACACGCCTATCCGTTTAACGGACAGATTCGGGTGTAACAGTACCACTTTTGCACTTCGTGTTCGTCAAACGGACACGACTGTCCATCTAACGGACAGATTCTGGAGGAATAGTGTACCTTAGCCACTCGTGTCAAACGGACACGCCTGTCTGTTTAACGGATAGGTTCGGGTAAAACAGTGTTTATGTTCAGTGTCTGTCCGTTAAGCGGACACTCATGTCCGTTTAACGGACACGCTCGGGGAGAATGGTCTCCACGTCAGATTCATGTCTGTTTAACGGACACACATGTCCGTTTAATGGACATGTGTTGGAAAAGGGATTTTTGGGTTTTTCAAGAGTCAATTTATGTTTAAGTCTTAATCAATGTAAGTTCACCACTAAAGTGAGTTAGTAGCAAGTGTCAGGTTCAGGATTTTTAGCAGGGCCAGGGTCTCGGGAATGGGTCTCAGCAGGGCTCACCTCCCGGGACAGTCGGGCTTCGGGATCGGGGTCCGACAACCATCACATATGATTGAACACTCATAAGTTTTCCAAGTAATTCTTCTTTCACTCAAATAAATTTATACTTCATAAATAGAGCTATTAAGAAGATTACCTTTGTAGTCATTAAATCTTTATATCCTAGACTATAAGAGGTAACAACATCCACCATAGGCTGATAAAAATAAGACTAAACAATATCAAATGACACATTTACATCATAACATCATCTAGCCATTGCTATGTTTAAATTATAAGTTGCTTCCTTACATTGTAATAAATTGAAAATTGAAATTTGAGTTTCAGAAGTTGTTGATTGAGAACAAAAGATATATTTCTTTTTCGCTTCCTCACATCAATCGCTTTAATCCCTTCTTATTAGTTAGGGATACTATCTTCACCATTAACAGTAACATCTTAAACACTACAAAAAGAACTTTAACTACAAATTTCTTAGTTTAGTTTTTTCTTCTTTTTTTCATTATATTTATTTTTCATTTCATGTCATGGCTAACTTTCTTATAAGGTTCCATATCACTTTTGATCCCAACTAAATGTTTCTTTAATCTAGTGATTCTCCTACCTTTCAAATGTTTGTTAAAATACAAACAAATATTATGGCTCTTCATAACATGAACCAATCTATCATGAGCACAAGTTGGATTATTGAATCTTCTTAAAAAGGTTGAATTATCAAGAGTACTTAAACTTTCCTCTATTTATCTGTTATGTAGTAAAATAGATAATTAATTAACAAATAAAGGTCAATCAATATGGATGAGAGTAATGTCAAAATTCTTCATATTTAAAGCAATGGAACAATTTGGATAAGCACAACTTCATAATAAATTCCTTCATGTAAGTTCCAACCTTTATATTCCAATATTTAAGTTTTAGAAATAACATATATACACATCTTTTTACTTTCAAAAGTAAGCCTATCAAAAACATTAATTTTTAGGTTCATTTATAACACTCTGATTAAGTGAATGAGTAATCTTATAGGTGTAGGACTATGATTCCTTTATATAGATCTAGTTTAACTTTCCTTTTTCACATGATATAACTAGACAATTATTTAGGTAAGTTGAATCCAAACTTCATAGCTTACAAGGTCATCTAAATAAACTCTAATATTCCCAATTAACCATTCAATGTATAAGCAATCAAAAAGTTAAGATATTATAAGTTTTAACAATTGTGCCATATTTCATTCTTCATTCAGTATAATTAAACCATTTAAACAAAGTCATTTAATCACATAAAAGAATCCAATTTTGCATGCACATAATTGACAATACAAATCATCAATTATCATTCTCAAACATACATAAATTCTCAAACATATTTTCATTGTAGACCTCAAGTTATGCAATTTTGTAAGGTAAATGGATGTCAATATGAAAAAATAAATTTGGTTTGTTAAAAGTATAATTTTAATTTTAATATTTTTAACAAAAATAAATTAAAATTTATTTTTAAATGTTTAGGATAAATTATCATAATTATAAAAAATTTAAAATAAATTTTGAATTGATGAAAAATTTAACAAAATAATTTTTTTCTTATTTAAATGCAACTTTAAGATCCATAAATTAAATCAATTTTAAATTTTAATTAATTTTAAACAATTAATTAAATAAGTTAGTTTAACTAATTATACCCTAGCTTCTTTATATCAATCTTTGAATTGGATTAACTTGAACGTTGCTACAATTGCTTGCAATGTGCCATTGCTCCTTGTATTGGATTCCTAATCTTGAATTTTGTACTAATCTTTCTCTTGAGAATTGGTAACCCGTAAAATCTGTTTGAATTGGTTGAACTTAAAGATGAAGAGGAAGATCCCAATAAGGAAGACATCAATGAAGAAAGCTCGATTATGGAATGCCGTTTGATTGCCATAGAGAAAGATCTTATGTGATGCCAATTACTTCCATTCTCAGTAGGTTCTTTAAGCACCTTCTCTGTTACACAAAAATGAGTGCATAGAAAGAGAGGAAAGGTGAGTGTTAAGGTTCGTTAGAAGTGAGAGAATGAGAAAGAGAATAACAGACAATAATATTGATTGATGTCATCTCACTATCTTACACTCTTCACATATATAATAGCGTATGTCCTCTTAAATGTGGGGACTTAGTCGTTGCTTCTCACCCATTACTTCATAATTCTACAATAATGCCTTATCTTTTAGAAAACCTTGTCCATAATGTTCTTTCAATAAAATAAGTAACAAATTCATTCAAAAAGGTGGAAATTACATAATGATTTATTTTAAATTTGCAAAGGGTGGAGCTTATATAAAATTCCTCTAACTACATTGTCAAGTAAACCTAATAATAGTAATTTCTATAAATTTAGTTTCATCTTAATATGATTGCAAATGAGTTTTTGATTAATATTAACCATGATTGCCATTCTTAGCTTGAGGTAGAATTGTATCTAACCATATTCCTTGAAATCTTCTAAAAGATTTTGGTGTTTCTCATCCTCCATATATAATGCACCAATATATCAAAGCCAATTCTGAAGACCCTGTGATCCTCCTTGCCAGTCCATCTCAATTCATTAGCCCAAGTTAAGCAATTCATCCAGCTATGATTTCTAGTTGGCAGTCCAAAGAGGTTGAGAAATACATACCATATAAGTTTGGTATGAGAGCATTTGAGGAATATGTGATCTAGTGTTTCATTCTCTCTAGAACATAAAGGACAAGTTGCATCTATAACTTGAAACTTTATTCTATCTCTAGTTCCCAATTTTTTCAATGCAACAAACCATAAGATAAAAAAGAATGAGCTGGTCACATACCTGATCCCTATATTAGCTAATGAAAAGGGAACTTGACTATAGGGCAAAGTATCAATTTTTTACAAGATTGTGCTATAAATTCATGAGACTTGTTGAGTTCCCATTTGATCTGATTTTCTTAGTTTGGAAGGTATGCTAGCCAGTGATCTACAATTAATTCAATTCTTCTGCTCATGTGGAAAGGCCAATGCCATTTATTGTTTCGAATTAGTACTTGCACTTTAATATCTTTAGGGATATATCCTCTTAAAGTTGAAAAGAGTTTAGTGTTATAAAGAAGACTCAGGTTATACCAATGATTTAACCAAAATGTAGTGCTTTTTCCATTACAATTGTACTGTTTAATATGAGGGTGCATAAAGGGCCTTGTGTGCAAAATCTATTGAAAGGTGTAGGATTAAGAAGAATTTTTAGTAATTGACTAGATACTCTTCTTTTTGGTGTGGTATATATGAAACCACCTTGCCCATAAGCTTTCTTTATCCCAGTAGATGCCCGATAATCTTTTTGTCAATAAAATCTTATTCATTGTACTAACTGAGTTGATTCCCCCCCCCCCCTCCCCTTTCCCCAATTAGCATAGGAAGACATATAACACTCCATTTAGCACTTCTTCCTCCACTAGAACTCTGTCCATGCCAAATGAAGTCTCGAATACTTCTGTAAATTTTCTTCAAAACCGCTTTGGGAATAGCTAGGTGTGATAACCTGTAAATGTGCAAATTGTTAAGAATGGATAAAACCAATTTCACTCTACCTCTATATCATAAGAATTTGTTGCTCCATTTAGAGATTTTACTTTGCACTTTGTCAATGAGGGGCTTGCATTCAACTTTCTTAAGCTTATTGTTAGAGATTGGTAATTAAAGAATAATGAGTCCAGCATCTTTTAACACTCTCACCAAAACTTCACTACTTTATCTAGCTAGATAAGCACCGCTCTTTCTTGGATTGAATCTAAGACCTAATACCTCTTGAAATTTCTGCAATGCTATTAAGAGTATTCTAATAGATACATGATCATTAGAATAAAGCATAAGCAATTCATTAGCAAAAGAAAGATGAGTGATACAAAGATCACTACATTGATAATGAAATCTGAAGTTCATGTTGTCCTCTATGCAAAGCTGTGTGATTCTTTGGAGCACTTTCATAGCAATAGCAAACAAATAGGTAGAAAGGGGGTCACCTTGATGAATTCCTCTGGCAGCTTTGTAGAATTGGTTAGGTTCTCCATTTATCATCACTGAGAAAGGTATAGATATTATAAATGCTTGAATCCATCTAATAAACTCATTAGGGTATCCAAAAGCATGCAAAGAGTTTATTATAAAGCTCTATTCAATAGTGTCATATACCTTTGTGAAGTCTATCTTGAGGGCACAACTCTTAATATGCTTCTTAGACTTGTAATCTTTGAATAATTCTTCAACTAATAAGATGTTGTACTCATACTTCTTCCAGGAATGTAAGCACCTTGACTTGGGTTAATGAAACCATGTAAGGTAGTCTTCAACATGTTAGCTAGGATTTTTGCAATGATCTTGTACACCACATTGCAACATGCAATAGTCATGAAGTCATTAATCCCTTAGGATTATGGATTTTAGGATCCAAGACTAAGTAAGTCTTGTTCATCTCTGTGAAAAATTTACCATTCTTGAAAAATTCCTGGATTGCATTGATTATAGATTTTGGTAAGATAGTCCATTTTTTCCTAAAAGAACCTTCCATTGAAGCCATTTGGTCTAGGTGACTTATCAAGATGAAAGGAGAATAAAACCCTTCTTATCTCTTCATTGGTGACTTGTTTGAGTAGTTCTGACTGTTGAGACTGATTTAAAAACTTGACATTCTATTGAGCAGGTTTTCTGATAAGCAAGTTATAGGAGTAGTCTTATCATTTATAGCTTTAAAGTACCTTATGGCTATCACTTTCATCTCTTATTGGTCATGTAACATTATACCATTTTTGTATTTTAGAGACATAATTTTGTTTTTTATTTCTTCTACCTTGAATCACACTAAAGAATTACTTGAAGTTTCTGTCTCCTTATTGGATCCACTAAATTCTTGACTTTTGTTTTAGCTGAGAAATATAGGTTTCAAATGCCTATAGATACTTCTTAAAAACTGCTTTATCTTTCTCAATAAGTGTAACATATGTAGGCTTAGTTGCCAAATATTTTTGATTGAGTGATAGTTCCTTCATTGCTTATGTTTTATTTGTCCTCATAGGATCAGTTACACAGTTTAGTAGTTTGATACATTCAACTTTAATGGATTTTAGTATTTGCAAACAATGAAATGCTTTGGATCCCTGAAATCGTTTTATTAAGAGCATCTATAATAATTGAATCTAGTTGTGGGTACTTTAGCAGGGAATTGAAAAAAATTGAATGGAGATCTCCTTATCATTAAGCATTTGGTGATATGAACATTGATTGGAGTGTGGTCTAAAAATAATGGTTTTTCGAACACTACATAGCTCTCTATGATTTTGGTGAGGTACTAATCATTCACTAAAAATCTTTCTAATTTTCTTAGCACTAATGCTCTTCTTTATTGATTATTGCTCTAGGTGAAGATGGGACCCTAAAAATTAAGATCCACCAATCCCAACCAAAAGGTTAGTTCTGTTAAATCCTTTATATATGCATATGTTATTCTTCTTCTCCCTGTAGATTCAGCTAGAGATAGAAGACAGTCAAAGTCTCCTATAAGCATCTAGGGAATTAAAATGCTATGCCAATAGTGTGTAAGTCCCTCCATAAACTAGCCCTCTAAAATTCCCAATTAGTTGCGTATATAATAGTAATTGCTAATGGCATTTTGTCTCTTTTCATAATGAGTTCACAGTGGATGAGTTGTTCAGTACAAAACCAATTGGATAATATCAGATGAGGTGGATCCAAGGCAACCATGATTTTACAATTTGGGTGTTTAGAATGATTGCTTAGTGCTTGCCACTCTAAGTGGATAAAATTCAATCCTCTCTAAAATAACTCTTTTTTTAATTTTGGTTTCCACCAAACTAGGAAAAACTGAGTGTTTAGCTCCTAGGTAATCCTTTAAGGCTAATTCTTTTTTAGGAAAATTAAGTCCTATCACATTTCAAATTATGCAATTCATGAGGGGTGTTTTGTTTTGGTTCTCCTCTTGGATCTTTTAATACTCGATCCCATTATATGAAATTACTTTAGCTTATGTTTAGTTCCTTTTATCACACCGTTGGCTTCAGTTACCAGTCCATTGTCAACAGGTGAAGTGTTTTCTACTCCATCACCTTGATTTTGTAGCTCATTAGAAAATGACTATTTTGTGCATCTTTATTTCCACATATTTTTTACTGTTCATGAGAAGTTGGTGAATTTGTATGAAATGAAACTTTTTGCTGCTATTCCTCTTGAGGACTTGGTAAATTGGTATCAAATGAAGCTACTCGCTGAACATTCACATTCACAGCTATTTAGTAGTTTCTTGTAGACCCTGATCTTTACTATTTGCATCTGGTGTGCCCCTTTGCAGTTTACTAGTGTTAGCGTTTGCAGCAGCCTCACCAACTTGTTTGACTGATTCTTGTTAGTTTTGAGCTTCACTGTTTGGATATCCATTATCTACTATCTGGGGAATTTTTTAAATTTTGTGAGCTGACTGTTCCTCTATATTCTTCCTCGTTGTTATTCTTCTTAGGGATCTAGACCTTACCTTTGTCTTACATGTAAGGCTTCCACTAGTAAGACAATTGTACTTTATCTTCAATCAATTTTCCACTAGTGCCATACCTTATGATTGGAATGTTTTCAGACATAATTTTCTTGTATTCCATTTCAACATATACTCTAGCATAACTAACTCTCTTAATGTTAGCCATGTTCTCATCCATGGTAAGAGGAGTACCAATGTAGCTGGGCAAATAACTCAATCCTTCTGAAGATTAATATTCAAGAGAAACTTTATGCATGTTAATCGATATTGGTATAGTTCAAATATCATATCTATCAAGTTTAAAACTCATTTCCTGTTTTCTTAACAAATTTTTTTTACCTTGTATAGTCCCATGTCTGTCACTTTAGTCACCATTTCAACAGATGAGAACTGAAAGATGAAAAGATCATCGTCTGTTATGAGAGTGGATTGGAGTCCCCATTTCTTCCAGTTTACTTCATTCCAATGTTGGACACTTGGTTAAGCCATTCTTTTCTCCAAAAACTATCTCATAAGAGATGATTTTGGCTTGGTTGCACTTAGCTGCAGCACTGCTTCTGAAAGGGAGACAACTCCCTTTATGACATTGGATAGAAATTGTAAGCTTCCAAAGGATTCTGGATCTTTTACAACCTGACTCCAAGTTAATTTTTCAACCCTCTATGATGGAATGTGAGGCTGAGAGGGTGCAAGATTAGCTAATGGAAGAGGGAATTCCTCATTCACCTCTTGAAGTGCAGAAGAAGAGGTTGTAGCACCGGGTGACATTTTACCATTAATAGTAAACAGTCAGAACCTGACACTATAGAGAATGTGTGGGCTACCAAATAAGGCAAAAAAACTTAATTCAGATTGAGCGGGGGTTAAGTTGTAAGGAGTAAGTAAAGAGGGGCAAAGCAAAGGTAGAAGAACAAGAAGGTTAGTAGGAGGAAACAAGTGAGCTGAAGCAAGGAAGAAATCATAGAATGTAGATTCCAAGATTTGGTGTAAAGGGAAGTGTTAAGTCAAAATGACTTTACGTTCAATAATTTTGATGAAGACTAAATAATAATAAAAGAGGAAAGTGAGACGGAAGACAGAAAGAAAGTGAGACGGAAGACAGAAAGAAAGTGAGACGGAAGCAGAAAGTAAAATGAGACAAAAGCAGAAAGCAAAATGAGACGGAAGCAGAAAGACAAAAGTGAGACGGAAGCGTAAAGCCAAAAGTGAGACGGAAGAACAAAGACAAAAATAAGACGGAAGACCCAATACCACGTCAGATGTCTAATCAGCTTGAGTTAGTTACAGAATTCAACTGAATAACTGATTCTTCAAAGATCAAGAAACAAGAAGAAAGAAGCAGTTATCAAGAAGCGGTTGAAGATGAAGGCTATAAATACGAGTCGGAGTCGAAGACTTCAGAAGCTTAACGATTTATGAGAAGTGAGAGATTTTTGAAAGAAAAACTAGAAATTCTATTGTTCAAAAGTTAGAGCTATTCTTATCTGTAACAAAGCTTGAAACATCTTTCAGTTGAAAGAAGAGCAGATAGCCTAAAGAGGCTAAGAGTGAAAGAATACTTGTTGTAAGAGACCTGAAGAGGCTCGGAATCAAAGAATACTTGTAACGTTGAGAAATATAGTGAAATCTCAGAAAGATCTCTGAGGACTGGACGTAGCCCGCAGTTTGGAGTGAACCAGTATAAATCTGTTGTGTCGACACTCTTTCTCAACTCTCAACTCTCTTAACTTTGAATTTTTAATCTTACTATTGTCATACGAGGATTTGGAAAATATTTTACAATATTGATCTTCAATAGTTTGAGAAAAGAACAAGTTTTCGAAAGAAATTGTTGAAAAGGGGATTAGTGAAAAAGAATACACAATTCAACTCCCCTTCTTGTGTATTTGTATATCGATTATTAAGTCTATATTAACGTGTGATTCACTTCAATTGGTATCAGAGCTCAGTGTCTAAGGATCACTATAACAAAGTGTGGATAAAGATTCATGGCAGAATCACACATATACATAGCTAAAGGTGCCTCAGTCACTAGACCTCTTGTGTTTAACAGAGAAGACTATCATTACTGGAAAGATAGAATGAAGCTTTTTTATCGAATCTACTTATATTAACCTTTGGGACATAATAGAAAATGGACCATACACATTTGTAGATGAAGAAGGAACTCCTATTCCATGAATCAGATGGTCTGTTGATCAAAAGGTGAGATTTCAACTAAACTCGAAGGCCAAGTTCTTTTTTAGTTGTGCATTAAGCAAAAGTGAGTACGATAAAGTCCACAAATGCAATACTGCGAAGGAGATGTGGGATACGTTATCCATCACACACGAAGGTACAAATCAAGTTAAGGAGTCCAAGATAAGTATTCTTGTACATCAGTACGAGCTGTTCAAAATGAAGGACAAAGAATCTATTTATCAGATGTTTGGAATATTTCAAACAATCATCAATGTACTTAAAGCGCTCAGAAGAACTTACGACAATCAAGATCATGTTTGTAAGATCTTAAGAAGTCTACCAAAGAGATTGAGACCGAAAGTTACAGCTGTACAAGAAGCCAAGGATTTAAGCGTGCTAAAGCTTGATGAGTTGCTTGGATCTCTGAAAATACATGAAGTTGAGCTCGATGCTGAAGACAAGCTTAGACGAGATAAATCGATAGCATTGATGCTGAAGAATCACAAGATTCAAAAGAAGAGTAATTCATCATCAAAAGCACTAAAGATTGAAGAAGCTAAGAATGACTATTCCAGTGAATCAGATCAAGAGTCAAGTGAAGAAGATGATGAGTTATCTTTCATCTCAAGGAAAATCAGACGTATGTGGAAGAAAAAGGCTAAAGGAAATCCATCCTTCAAAAAGAATAGCAAAGATGATGGGAAGATCAAGAAGACATCCGTCATATGCTATGAGTGTAATAAGTCGGGACATTACAAATCAGAATGTCCATTACTGAAAAGAAAGCCAAAGAAGAGTAGAGAAGGCAAGAAAAGCATGATGGCAACCTGGGAAGA
>JANKOE010000204.1:20940399-20954913 GCA_026284465.1 Erythroxylum citrifolium
TGTTTGCATTGTGCTTTGATTGACATGTATGTCATGCATACATATAGAAAATAAGATTAGAATGAAACATCAGTTAAGTGTTAGTATTTGCATTGAAAGAGAAGGTTGTCACCTCGTAAAAGAATACGAGGAATTTTGCAAGGATTGGCTGCACCTGATTCCTCCCCCTTAAAGAAGGGCGCGGATGAGTATAGAATCCTATAATTTGCAATCGCATGATTTGTATGTATGAATTTTGTTAAGTGTTTGATTTTGTCAGAAAGTAAGATAAGGATCGTTATGGCTATGTTAGTGAATTTTGGTAACGAAAATTTTGTTATTGATGTATATGTACTTGAATTGACATGGATATGAAATTATTTTTATGAATTGTTTGACTTTCTATGATGTGGAAATTGTTTTATGTTGCGTTCATGTCATGTTACGCATTGGCATTTTGATATGAGGATGGTTATGCCATTGAATTAAATCGTGGCATTTTGTATATGAATGAGTGAATTATGAGAATGATTGTCGTGCCATTGAAATTAAGTTATGGCATTTTGATTAAATGGAAAGGAGGAGAGCTTGAAAATATGAAATTGTGAATGATCGAATTGGAAATAGAGACTGAATGACAAGATTTATGGTATACAAGCAAAGTGGAATTGACAAGCCGAACTCGGAATTTATGATCTAGTGATTTAAGATTCGAATTTAGAGGGCTATGTGTCTATGATTCTAAATTGACTAAGAATGTATGCATGGGAAAATGAATGAAACAATTGATAGTAATACATGTAGAAGTTCTCGAGGTTATGTCGACCAGTTGTTATGAGTACATATTTGATAATGTGGATATATCGGTGAATAATGCAATCGAGTATATATGAGATTTATCATTGGATATGGTATTGATGTGTTGCGACTGACTAAAACAATATTGATGATGATAGCAATTGATTGATAGCGATTTCGTGAATAGGATGATAGTGGCAAAGAAACCTTCTTTGAAGAAGGATTTCATTGAATTGAGTTGAACAAATTAGAATTAAGAATGATCAATGAAAGAGCAAATCAGAAATGAATATGAAAGGAATCAAAAGTGAATATTGGAGTCATACCCCTAGGGGAGACTCAAGCATAAGAGATAGAGTATGCACAGGAGATACAAATTAAATTTTGATGGATGTATTATTAAAGCAAGAAGTTAAGTTCGCAAATGGTTGAAATATGCAGAGAAATCAGTGTGAATGAACAGATAGCAGAATAAGTCAATGTGAAATTAGAGAAAATTTGAGTGAATTGAGAAAATCATTAGAGAAAAGTAAATTAATTGGAAGATTGAGAATGACGTGAGACAATGTTATTTTTGAGGAATTTGTTATTTAGGAAATTAAGAAAACTAATCATGGGCCTATGAAGTTTGGAAATATTTGTTCGAGTTAACAAATGCTCCAATAATATTGTGGTATTGAAGATAAAGCGATTCAAGTGAAATTTGATGATATACTAAAAGTATTCGAAAAGTTGAGAAGTGCAGTTTGAATACTTGAGGATAAAAATCCAACGCAAATAAGTAAACCTTATGAGATGATTATTTGATGTAGGAATCGGAATTTGCTACAATGGTGATCTTTTTGAAACTTGGAGACCTTATATGTACAGAAACATTTGGGATATATGCAAATAGGCAGATCATTAAAGCTTGAGATAATTATTGAATTAAAAGAATGGAATATGAGAATGAGACAATAGGTAGAGTTATTTGAAGGATTATGATTGTGCAAATGAGTATTTCCCAGTAAGGCTAGTGTTGTATTTGAGGCATGAAATAGAATCCAAGTAGCAGTGAAGCATGAATTCTAGTATTGAGGTTATTAAATTTAGTACAATAAGGAGTATGAAATGTGGAGTTAAATTTTGAGGCAAATCAAAGTGTTAATTGCTATGGAATTGAGGATCAGTTTCATATGAAGTGATTTATAAAGCCCAAATTGAGGAGTCATAAACTAAGAATCTTATTAACGAATTGGAATTGGATTTTAACTCCGAGTTCAAATTGGAAAATGATGCTTGTAATTGACACGAAAGGTACGTATACCGATAAAGATAATTGAGCAAAGAAATTCTAGAGAAAGCACAAATGACAACATTCGTGAGTTGTCAATAGTCTTGATTGTGGTAAAAATGCTTAAGGCTTATTAGTTGGATGAATAGGGCCAAAGATGGTTGAAGGTAATAATCGATTGGAGATGTTATTGATAAGTGAGATTGACCTATATGGGGAATGGAGTGATTCGAGGAAAACGAGCGAATTAGATGGGTTAAACCCAAAGATATGGAATACATTGAGATATACTTAAGAATTAAGTATACTAGATTGAACCAACGGATGATGTGTGAGAATGCTAAGAACCGTCGATGTGATATGATATTAGTGCTATCGATACAAGAAGTGAAAATTGTGAATAATTTGAAACATATCAAGGAAATAGTTAAGAAAGTGAATGATTAAATGAGTGATTGAAAGATCAAGTGAGTTTATTGCTTATGGTTATTTGGAAGAAATTATTCGCGTGAATCAGTCATTTGTTTGATTACTCGGGTAAGAATTTCGAGGAAGAAATTCTCTTAGGGGAGGACAATTGTTGGATCTTAAATTTTTCTAATTGCCCTCAATTGCATAAATGGTATTTTGTTTGTTTGATGGTTCAATTTTTTTTTTAGTATTGGTCCTTATCATTGAAATTGGAGGGAAGGATTAAGATGAATTGAATTAAAATGAAGTGTTAGGTGAGTTAGCATGTAATTGGGTTAGGTTAGAAGTAAGTTTGTTAAGTGGGCTGAAGTGATGGGAGGGCTTAAAGCCTTATAAGATCATTAAGGGCATTTTTGGAAAGCCCAAGATGAAGAGGGGCATAATAGGAAGTTAAGGAGTAAATGGAAGAACAAAAATTAGAAGAGAGGGAAGAGTGTGTGTCGTGAAAGAGGAAGAGAGGAGAGAGTGCCGAAGAGGAGAAGAAGAGAAAGAAGAAGAGGAAGAGAAAATCCAAGGAAAAAGGGGAAGATTTCGTGGGAAAGGGAGAAGAATCAAGCTTTCTAAGGTATATTCTTCATCTTCCCCATGCTTTTGTTAAGAATGGGTTAGGGTTTGGTTGTGGTTTTGTGAATAGAGAAACCCTAGTGAGAGAAAGTGGTAGGAAGAAGAAGATGAATAGTGAATTCATAAGGTTTTTGGATTTTTCACTTAGGGGTTGATTTTCTAACCCATAGGGTTCATAAATGGGTTATATGAAAGCTTGGTTTGGGGTATGATATTTTAGGGTTTGGAAGAGAATTTCGAAATTGTAGTAAAAATGATGAATTGTTGGTTTTGTTTAGGAAATCAAGAGTCCATTCAAAGGCAAGAGGAAGGAGCCAAGTGATGTTGGATTTTCCAAGTTTGAAGGTGGGTAAATTATTTATGGTCATTGTGTGATATGAGCAAGAATGTATCTTGTATAGACTTTATGTTATATGACTTGCTTAAAGTGTTTGATATGTTGGTATTTCATTATGATAGATGAAATTGTGATAAATGATTGAAGTGTTTATGACATGTCATGCATTGATGAATGTTTGATATTTGGATATGATTATTATGCTATGGAAGCGAATCATGGCATTTTGTTGATAATTGAATCATGAAATTTGATTGTGTTTGGGTAAGAGGGAACCGTTTTGTAGTCACAATGTGGCATGATGCCTTCTCCCGGCAGCCCACTTGTGGCCCACGAGATATAAAATGGACTCATTTCTTTCACGATGTAAACTTCGCTTTCATCGTTTTGTTCACGGAACCCTCGAGCTGTTTGATGTGCATTTGCATCATGATGTGTTAAGTTGTGTTTTGAACTGAATTACCTTCGAAATGTGATGATAGTTGGATTGTGCATTAAATGGTGATAGTTGAATTGTCATCGTGAAGTATGTATGTATGTGGATGGTTATATAGCTATATGTATGGTTGTTGGTTGTGTGGCTCAAAGCCAATGGCTATAAATATTTTAGCCACTGAGCTGCGAAGCTCAACCCATTACTTTCCCTCCTCAGGTGCAGATCGGGAAGGCCAGTAAATCCTTGCAAGACATTTGGACCAACCCGAGAGATTAGTTAGACCTTTGGATAGTTGTATAGCATAATGAGCATTGATCATTCATTGTAATATTTGTATGTATTGAGACTTTGATGAAATGTCAAAATGTATTAAAGCTTTGTATAAACTTTATTTGAATTGGAAATGAAATGAGACATTGAAAGGTTTTCCTTTTATATGACTGTATGATTTTTTCAAAGTTTGTTTGAGGATTGTGTATAGTATAATTGTTTGTATGATTGCCAATTGCATATGCTAGAATAGCATGTTGGGGTTGGGTAGTTTGTGGGATGAACTTTGGGTATCGAAGTGAAGGTTATGAGCATTAGGAAGAATGAAGTTGAACGGGAAGTATGAATTAGAGGTCTTGATGGTTGATGCATTTGAATTGGTATTTGAAGAAGGATTTGAAGTTGTGTGATTTGTGAGTTTGAATCGAGGAATTGAAAGCTTGATGAATTTAGATAGATATTTTCATGAATACGAAGTTGATTTACTCTTGAAGGATTGGAATTGGGATGATTTGAAGTGTATATGAAGTTAGAATGGAGTTTGGTAGCATTGGCGAGGCTTGGAAGAAGGTTTGGGGCACTTTGCACAGTGTGTGTCAGTTAAACGGACATCCCAATCGGTTTAACGGACCTTCTCGGGTGGTTTTGGATAGTTTGGGCAGTGTGTGTCCGTTAAGCGGACATCCCTGTCCGTTTAACGGACTGTCTCGGGTGAAATTGGAGTGTTTGGCCAGTCCATGTCCGTTAAGCGGACATGCATAAATCGCGTTTTTGACCAGTTTAGAGTGCGAATCTCACTTTGAGGCCTTTACTACAAGTTGTAGATCTCGATGTTATCTTTAAAATGGCACAAAAACGAAAGCATTTGGACCTTTGTAGAAAAGGTTATGGCATTTGCGCCAAGACATGTCATTACATGATTGAGGTTGTGAACTTGCCTGATTCTTTTGATCATAACTCCCTCATCCGACCTCCAAATGAGGTGATTCTTAAACTAATAGATTTCTATGATACATATCTACCTCTCCGTGAAATATTGTATCATTTGGAGTTAAATCAAGAGAGTTTGCATTAAAGCAAGTGAGAGGTCAGTTGAGAGAGCAGATTTAGGGAATGAGCACATCTTGGTATTTTGATGATACCTTGAGTTATATAACTCCGTTGGAGGTGATTTTCGCTTTAAATTAAACAAGAAACCTAGAGTCATGATTTTAATTAAAGAAGTCAATTTTAGTTTTGATTGAAGGGTTTCAAATTCTGTTCACAAACAGGAGAATTAAGTTCAAACATAGTGACTGGTTAGTTTGGGCCGCCATGGAGTAAATTTTTGGGATGTTTTAAAGAGATTAAATTTTATAGTAATGAATATGAATTGATAAATTGTACAATAAGGGTTCAATGAATGAACCATTCGGGGAAATAGCCTCGCTTAAGGTTTCATGTCTTTTAAGAGGGTTGGGCTCCGGAAACGGGGTCCAACAGGCACCACAATCACTTATCCAATTGAGCTCACGGGATGTGCTATTTACATCATTATCATATAAGATGATGTGAAAGTCATTAATGGTGGTAGCCGCCAATGCGTGTTCATCATCATTGCTATCATCTTTCTTGACTTCTTAGCCTTTGTTCTTTTCTTCTTTGAACTTTTGCTAAAATCTTTTGATATGACCCTTTTTTTTACAGTAATGGCAGTCAAATTTTGCATATTTATTTGATCTTCCTCTACTCTGATCTCTAGAATTTGAACCTTTAGATTTGCTCCTCCCCTTGGAACTTGTGACTAGAACTTCTGGTTGTGTTGAAAAGGCTAAACTCTTTGATCTTCATCTCATCCCTTCATTTAGAATTCCACCTTTTACAAATTCCATGTTAACAACACTGTCAACTGTAGAATTAGTAATTGAAATCTTCAAAGTCTCCCAAGACTTTAGCAGGGAGGTAAGCAAGAAAAGGGCAAGCACTTCTTCATAGAACTTTATGCCTATTCCTAATAATTGATCCACGATCCTTTGAAATTCATTCAAGTGATCTGCCACAGAGGTACCTTCTCGATATTTTATCTGCACTAATTTTGTTAGATAAAGTAATTTACTGTTACTAATTTTTTAGGCATACAACTCCTCAAGCTTCTTCCATAACATCCATGCATCAGTCTCATTGTAGATATGATTATACACGTTATCTTTGACAAATTCCCTAATAAAATCACTTGCTTGCTCATGCTCAAACGCCCACTCCTCTTCTAATTTATTTTCAGGTTTTACTATGGTAAACACTGGTAAATGCATTTTTGTGACAAACAGAAGATTTTTCATCTTGTTCTTCCATATATGGTAGTAAGAGCCATTTAGGCTTAGGTTATGGTATGATTGGGATAATAAAACAAGTGATAATATTAAAGGAAATTAACATAAACAAAATTACATGCAACTTAGTTCTTCAAAATATAGGTCCTTGACACCACATTTCTATTGGTACCATAACTTGAACACTACTTTTACATTTCTTTTAAATTTTTGTATGTTTGCAACATATTTTTGTCGAGTAATCATCATATACCAACAATTAGAGAAACATTGAACCTTTTCAAATTTTAAGTTTCAAGCAATCAAGTAAATGAAATAGCCTTCAGGGTTTAAAAATAATTTCAAAAAAGGCCTTAAGAAAAATAAGGTAAAGGCTAATAATGTGGTTATAATCAATGAAAAGGCTATGTCTCAAAATTGGTTACTCCTAAAGGATAAAAGAGCATAAACAACTATATATTTGTTGTCAAGCTCAAAAACTCACAAAATGATCTTGTGTGTAAATTATATACAATTTTAATTCAAATTAATTAACTTAATGATTGTTAAAAATATAACTTATAAAAGCAAGTCTATTATAACTTTCATTCATTTCATATTAATACAATTCAATAAACAATGATGATCCAAAGTATTTTGGACATATTTTAACTAATTTGGGATATCGGTTAAAAAAGATTATAATAAACTTAATAAATTTGAAACCCCTTCCTTATAATTAAATTTGTACATTATCCCCATTTTACACAATTGAAGCACATAAAAATAAAGTACAATAAAACACAAGAAATGAGAAAGGCATGATTGGTACCACCCTAAATAATAAGAGGTAAAAAGGTTCTAACATTTGATGAATAGTCCATCCTATATTAGATACATCCTTTATTGTAAAAATATAAACAAAATGGGAGAAAAAGATAAAATAAAATGGAAATAAAAATAACATAACATAAAAAAACATTGCACTAATGTTAAAACAAAATAAAATAATGAGGAAAATAAGAAAAAATACAAAAGTAATAAAAGAAAAATCAAAATAAAGCATATATTAATCCCTCGGTGAATCTGACATATCTATCATTAGAGGATCCTTGAGTCATGGAGCCTCATACTGTTGCGGAGCTAAAGATGATTCAGTCACTCCAGATGAAGAAGGTGAGATGGATATCCCAAGATATCCTATCATCGGCACCAAGACGTCCTTCATCCATTTATCATATGCTTCTTACTTCTTAATTTGCTCCAACAGTGCCCTATCATAGGCCTCTCTCCTCTCGATATGCTCTGCCATACATCTACCATGTACTTCGACTTGCTTTATCTGCTCATTTAGCACCACCTATTATGCTGAGATAGTACGCTGAACACCCAAGATCTGGCTCATGTGTTTCTTCAATCAATCTATCTTTAACTAGTCCTGGTGTGGTGTCGGCGCCTTGGGTAATTCCACACTAGCCTCCTTTTGTACTACTCCTCTCGTCTAGGATGGCGGCGAGTTTGGTTGAGGTGATCGCTTAGCTATGTGTAGGTGATCCCTGTCTACTCCCAATGTGGCTGACTCATCTAGAACCCTAATCAAGCGATAGATGTCTCTTGCAGGTCATCGTCGTCTGTATACCATGTGCATGTTTTTCATCGCGTCCAATTCAGAACCGCTATAATACAAACCATGCTCATTAGACAATAGCACCAAAAACTTGTTAATAGTTTTATATTAAAAAAATTCAATACTGCAAGTGTTCAAATCTCATCTTATAGTATAAAAGATATCGCTCCCACGAGGATTATATAATCACTGAACAATTCTTGTAAACTTTGTTTTAGGTCAACAATAAAATGACTAATTAAAAATTATAAAATAAAGTATTAATAAATAAACTATATACAACTATTTACTAGGTCACAATGAAATTGATTGATTGATTAAAAATGAAACCTAGGAATTACTTCTATCCTTATTTGTTTTCCTTTTACCTTCTTGATTTAATTAAACTTGATCCTAGATATCTTATAGTTATGATTACCCTCTCTCGAGATCTAATCAAGTAATCCCAGTTGAAATAGATAAAATTTGAGTTGCAATCTCTTAATCTCGCAAAGCCATTCCTAACTAATTAATTGGATTTTAAGTAATCCTATGGATAATTAATAAACAATTAAGATATCTCTTTAATTGTCTATTACCCTGATGTTTATAAGTCTATTGTAGTACTAGCTCTCAGTACGCATCATAACACAAGTAAATTAACTCGATCTTGCATTCCAAATTGATTATAAAATGATAAACATCATAAGCATATTCGTTAAATTAAGAGTATACCGTTTAACAAATAATTCAAGTGTAATTCCTAAAATAAGGAATTTTGCAATCTATAGATGTAACTAAATATCAAAATCAAATCATCATGAATGTTTAACAATAAGGAAATAAGGAGTTGAGAACATAATCTAGCATTCTTTTCTTCTTTTCCTTGTGTTGAAAATTTTGTTGCCCCTTCTTATTTTTCTTCTTCCTTTTTAGGTGTCTCTGACGACTACTAATTGCTTCTTTCTAAATCTAATTCACTCTCATCTGCCACATTCTATGTAGCCTTAGTAATATCCTTATATATCAACAAACTAAGGTTTTTGGAATGTATACAAGCACTTACACAGTCTTGTAGGTGACCATGTATCTCCAAAAACACCTTAATTCGTGTTGTGGGCAACATTCACAGGCATGTAACTTCACACAAGCAAAAATTGTATCGTTGAAGCTTCACACAATTACAGTGACTTACACTATCAAAATACACAGCTGTGTAAATAAAAGGTTACTTCAATTCTTCCATTCTATGTCACAATTTTACTCGACTTCTTTTTCTTTTAGTTTATAAAGAAAATTACTACCTAAAAAAACTTGAAACAAAATAATTACCAAAAATACTATAAAACTATTAGCAAAGTGCAGTAAATATAGGTATATAAATATAGTGAAATAATCATTTATCATCAAATTATTTACTGGTTCCTCGTGGTTTTTGCTTGGAAAAGAATCCTTGGAGTTTTGGGTAACTGTAGTAGACCTTTACCATTAGGTTATTTTGTTTGACCTCTAGAATGAGAAAATTCCTTTCCGCAACTGTTCCCAGAACTCAATCCCAATACCTTGTAAGTTCCTTTTTGGCCATAGGAAGTCATATTGGCTGCTAGCACAGCTTCTTGCCTCTTGGTGAGTACACAGGCTTGTTGGATACTTTTAGCATCTAGCAGTTTAGCCATTAGTCCCAGTTTCGGCTTAAGCCCTTTAAGGAAGAATGCTATAAGGTCCTTCTCGGTAAGCGCCAATCTGTTAAAATGTTTGTCAAACTGTGCACGATACTCCTAAATAGTTCCTTCTTGGTGCAGCTCCTTGAAATCCCCAATGGGTCTTCAAGTATTTCTTCATCAAAGTGCTCCCTTACCGCCAATGCAAACTCCTTCCAGTTCAACTCTTTAGTGTTGTTTTTATGTCTCTTTACCTATTGATACCAATATTGTGCTGTTCTTCTAGGTGAATATAACGTTGTGTATGGTTACTGTGATCCATATGCTGAGATGGAACGAAACAAAAATTTCGAGACAGAACAGAACAAAAATTTCGAGACCGAACAGAACAAAAATTGGAGACAGTGAGGTGTTTGGTTGTGATGGACAAAGCAAATAAAATTGTGTTCGTCTCGATGACAGAAATATGTTTGGTTGCAGTTGACAGAACATTAAAAAAACTGTGCCAATGACTAAAATACCCGTGCAGTATAATATGATTGGAAATATGTAATTCATTGATTAGAATCATATTCATAATTACTCTTGCAATGCCTAAAAGTCATGTTTCTTTTGTATGATGAATTGATGATAGAGAGAACGAGAGAGAGATTAGAATGAGAGAGATGAAGAATGAGAGAGAGGCAGAGCAGATGGGTCGAGGGGTTTTAAGAAAATGTTCGATTTTGCAAATAAGTTCCTAGGGAGAGGGTATTTCTATAAGTTGCTTATGTGTTTTGTTTCTGTCACAGGGAAGAGAAATCTTATCCCATGGTTTTGGAAGGAACAAAAAATTTATGTTTTTGTGATCTGGAGTCAGAACAAAAATAAGATGGGTCAGCAACCAAACACTACGAGGCACAAGATTTTTGTGTTTTGTTATTTGTTTCTATCGATGTAGTGTTGGAACCCGTTTCAGGAGCCCAACTATCTTGAACCATATAACATGAGCAGTTTTCCTTGTAGGGTTATGCCAAAGTACCCAAATTCGCCATAACCGGGTCCTCATCATTTGTATTACGTCTTTAGCCACAAAGGCGAGCCCACACAACGGAATCACAAAAATTGCAATTGACTCTTCAAACTTGTAGCTCTTAGTCTCTAGCTTATTTTGGAGTAAGAACCAACTAAATTGGAGCTCTATAGCTCAAGATATGCTTAAGAAACCAAAGGATGTTCATGGCCCAAACATGCTCTCTCAACCAACCCCTCACTTTCTTCCAATCAATCTTTTTGAATTTAACACCAATGGCTATAACATTTTATGGTAAGGTAGGACAATGTGCTAAAAATATAACGCCTCGAGAATCACCTCAATCGGGGGTCGGACAAAGAAGTTATGGCCAAACGAATCCAACATGTTCATGTCCTTACTCTTATTGCACATGCCTTGCGCAAATGCCATAACTCTCACTAAAGATTTCGGATTGACTTTATTTTTGGACGGTTTGAAAGAAGACTTCTAGGGCTACAACTTTTGTGAAGACCAAAAATTAAAATTCTGTCGTTTGGAAGGTCAAAAACACGGACCGTGAAAACCAACACTGGCTGACGATGTAACCTTCGAGTGAAAATGGAGCTCTTGCGTTAGAATCACACGGGCTGTGTGATGTTTACACGGTATGTGTGATTTTACACAGTTAGATCGTGTAACCTTCAGGTAAAAATGGAGCTCCCGCGTTAGAATCACACGGGCTGTGTGATTTTACACGGTCAGGCCGTGTCACCTTCGGGTGACACTACCTATGCAATATCCCCTACTCAAACGGTCATATCTCTCAACTCCGACATCCAAAAATCGCATACTTTATATCGTTAGAAAGCTAAAAGAACAAGCTACAACTTCTATGAAGACAACTTCATCAAATTCACCCTAGATTAGTGCAGTTTTTCTCTCAAAATCAGAACACAATTTCCTACCCATATGAAAACTTGAGATTTGCAATGCAAAAACATGAAATGCCATAAGCAACCATAATGTATAAATATTTCATTCACATCAAAAGAAGAGTTTTACAACACTTTAGGGGGCATTTCGAGCCACTTTACAACATAATCTAAAATACAAACATGACAAGAAATACAATTTCTCAAAATGCAACTAAAGCATTGTTTTACAAAATCTAACTTCGAAAGAACAAAATATGCAAATTGGAGTGATGCCTTGACGATTGACTCGATCACTCGAAATGTTGCTCATCGCCTACGGATGGGAAGGAATGGGGGGTGAGCTTAACGCTCGTAAGTAACAGGTTTATAACCGGTAAATAAACAAAACCTTCATGATCATAGCCAATTTCTCGCAACAATCCATAAAACATAATTTTCTCGACTTTGTCAAACCAATTCACACTTCACATAAGTCATACATCCACCAAACTCGCCAGTACATCATAACCAATCAAACACATCAAAAGCAATTAAACACTTCAAAATGGTTCGGGTGGATCCGTGACAGAATGTACTACACATTTCCCATAAGGGTCCTGTGTAGCCGTGAACAGAACGTACTATCGCAATCCCACAAAGTGGTCTTGCGTAGCCGTGAACTTATGGGAGTCCGCGAGGGAGTTCCATGCCACTAGCGGGCAGGCGAGAGAGGCCATTTTAATCAAGTGCACTTGACAGACAAAACAGACCACCACAAACCCACATAATATGTAATTCATGAACTTGAAACATGTTGCCCATATGGCACATTTTTGGAAACTTGATTTCATGAACATGACATATTTCATATGCATTTCTATCATCATTTCATAATTCATCAACCAAAATCCCATACCAATCATATAACCATTTCTCAAATCATCTAAAAGCCACAAATACAACAATTATGGAACAATTTGAAATTAGTCCCATATCTCTCAAAATTATTCATTCACAAAATTCATATATAAAAACATATGGCATATTCTCAAACTATCTTAAAGAACAATAAATGCACATTTTCAAGGTAGTTGGAAATCATTTAATTCCATTTATTTGAAAACAACTTTAATAGCTTATTTACTCATTTATAAAAATGTCACCCACCTTGATTTCCTTGTTTGAAAACTTGTTCAAAGGTGTATCTCTTCTTGCTCCTCTTGCCTCTCTTGCCTCCCTTTGACAATGCCAAAAATTCCCAAATCAATAGAATTCAAAATTGGAAAACCTAAAGAACCCAATGCATGAAATTGATCCTAGAAAACTCATACCCATGCATTTCCTAAGATTTTTAAACCAAAACCCCTTCCAAAATCCAAATGATTAAACATACACTTTGTTGGAACCCGTTACCGGATGTCCAACCTCTTACGAAACATCAAACTGAAATCCGAATCCGCGTTGAAAACTTTAGACTAATCCGAAAATCTCGATTTAATTAATTTTTTTTCATCTTATTCATCTTAAATCCATTTTCATACTAAAAAATTAGCTCGGTTCTTTAGAAGGTTCAAAGTTGCTTTCTAGCTACTTACCAAATGAATAGTGATCGGTCAATTTCCGACCCTCATAACTTTTTACTCCTAACTCCAATCAGGACCTATCATACCTCGTTTTAAAGATAATAAGACCCTCTACAACTTTCATGAAGGATGGAAATTCCGATTCCTGCTCTAAAGTTGTGAAAAATCCATTCGAAGGTTCATCCCAAAATGGCCCATGAATAGTAATTCGGGAATCACAATTGCATATTGGGCAGCCAACTTCAAATGTGCATAACTTTTTCATCCTAAATCATCTAATGACCCATTTTATCCCATTTTAAAGATCTTAACGCGTTCTACAATTTTCTAGAAGACTTCCAAAGCGAATTCCCTCATTAAGAGGGTCTAAATCTTAAGCGAAGTTGCTGCCCAAATTTAGGAAAATTTGGACAGCATCTCCCCTAAAAATGCTCTAGCCAACTCTTCAATTTTATTTCATCCAAACTACAAACCTGCATAAAAACACTTCTATCTTCCAAATTTTCAATCATCCAACTACAATCATTCCAAAAACCAACTCAATTATCTCCAAAGGCAGCATCACACTCTTAAACATCTATCCATTTCAAAGCTTAAGGAGATAAAATCTTATACTTGCTTTTACATTTCCAATCCCAAGCTTACAACCATACACGCTTAATACACTTTACATTTGAAACTTCAAATATTAAAGGAAACATATACAATATACAATGAAACTTCAAAACCTTACTAATTACATCGAAATAAGCAAATACAAAGCTTTAACGAGCTTTAAGCCCGATTACAACCAAAGTAGCAATAATACAATCAAAGTGCCATAATGCAATTACAAAGAACAAACTAATCTCAAACATGACTTCAAAACAAAAATGCACCGGAGTTGCCTCAATCCCGATGCAATGGTCCAGTTTCTTGTTTAAAACCTGTGGAGGGGTAAAAGGGGGGGTGAGCTCGAAAGCTCGTGGATAATACATTTATAAATTGAACAATAAGCGAAAATTGTCTTTTCAAACTTTTCAAACCTTTCCCATTTGAAAAATTTATCCAAAAACTCATTTTCAAACGTTTCAAAATGTTCATAAACCTTCATCGACATTTTCTAAGATTTTTCTCAAAATCGTCATTTATTTCAAAACATTTCTCTTTTCACAATTCATGCACAATGTCAAATATGAATGCATCACGTCATAATATCTCAAAACATAAACAAAGCAAAATCACATAACACGTCAAGTGGTTTAGTGTTGGACCCCACACCCTACCCGTAGGTGTTTGCAGGTTATACTGCGGCGTGTGTTTGCGGGTTATACCGCGGCATCCAACACAAATCACATAAC
>JANKOE010000204.1:21025601-21055557 GCA_026284465.1 Erythroxylum citrifolium
CTGTGACCACCGAAAAAATATCATACATCATTAATTGATGTCACTAAATTATTATTCACTGTTCTGTGATTTTTAATGACATCAGTCTTAAATACTGTTTTATTTCGGATACCGGGTATTACATAGAACTAGGGCCACAATCGTGGTATGTTCTGTGACGATCGTGACAGAGAGCCAAACAAGGAGGCCACGATCGTAGCCCTGCACGATAGAACACGAGTACAACCTTCCTGATTTGAGTTTTCGAGGAACTTTTCGGACCTTTCAGACCCGAAAGACCTTAAGGTTACCCTAATTGAAAAGATTATATAAGGGAAAGAGATGTAACCCTAAAAAGGAGCCTCCATTTTGCTACATTTGAAAAACCTTCAAGAAAAAAGAGAGAAGAGGAAGAAGATGAGAGAGAGGAGTGGGTTGTTGCAACTGCTACATTCCCAGGCCATCCTGATCCTTTCCAAGTGACATTTCCATTTCATCTTGTTATTCTTTTCTTGGAATGTATACAATGAATGTGATGATGATTATGAGTTTAGATTGGATGATGTTCTAAACTCTTTAGGGATTTTGAATTGATTCAATGTTAATCTAGTTATCTTTTGTGTTGATTGATTGGGTGTTCTGATTAATTGCAGAGCTTGCATGTTTTGGTAGTAAACTGAGAGGATGAATCGAACAAGAACGCGATTAATGAGAGTTAAGTGACTTAATATACCATAGGATTAATCAAATCGGTAATTTGTACGGGGAGAGATCTCGTGTGAGGACTCGGTTGTTTATTATAACACTTAAGAACTAATTAGGTTGTGAATTGATCGTTAATTAAGAGATTACATTTTAAGTTACTTGACTTAATTAGGGATTATCAATTAGGACTTAGTGATTATAACTCAAGAGAGAGTAATTCACTCCTTGACAGTCTAGAACTGACACCATATTAACACATAAGTGACTAGATTAGCATTGATGATAGGATAAATCCCCCTCCTTCATAATCGCTCAATTCTTCTTGGTTGATTTTCAATTGTCAAATTGGCGGTGCTCAATTTAATTTCCATGCTTAATCTAGAATTCTTGTTTCTATCATTCCATATTCTCACATTTACTTTTCTGTTTAGTTTTGTTCATTTTAATTATCTTTTAGGCCTTGGACAACTTAGAATTCGATTAGTTCACGAACTCCTTGAGGAATCAACACCTCTTATACTACACTTGCGACCTGTGCCCTTGTGGTATTTTAAGGGTTTTAACTAGATTAAAACTTGCTCAACACATATCAACGTTTATAAAATGGTACTATTAGGCAACGTATATATGTTTATCTATATGTATCTCTTATGTATATCTTTTTTGTTGTATATATTTAGATAGAGATATTCTAGGAGATTTTACGGTGATAGTTTCCTTCTTTTTCTTAAACACTTTGTTGTATATAACTTCAATTCCTACATTAATGAAGGCATACATATTAGCCATCAATTCTTGTCATGGTACCAAAGTCACCCTATAGTTAGGGTTAAACATGAAAAAAATAGAAAATTTATGTGAGGAGCTAAACACAGAGTGTCGACGATGTTAAAGGGAGGAGAGAAGTCTCACCAAATAACCGGTGATGACGGCAGAAAAGAGGTGCAATGATGGAAAATCTACCCCCATCGTCTCCCTATTTCTTGTACAACTCAGACATACTCAGCTTCAATGTGTGTGGGGTCACTCTCAAGGGTGAGACAAATTATCGTGAATGGGCTATGACCATGAAAAATGCTTTATGAGCAAAATGAAAACTTGGTTTTCTTGATGGGACAATAAAACAACCTATTAATAGTGTAGAAGATTTGGAGGATTGGTTTAGTGTGAACTCTATGTTGGTAGAATGGATTATGACCTCTGTTGATAGTGGCTTGCAATCTAATATAGCATATATGGATAATGTGTGTGAATTATGGGATGATCTGAAAATTAGATTTGATGTTGGAGATGTAATGCGTGTGCATGAGTTGAAAGAGGCCATAGGAAATTACAAACAAACGAGTTAAACCGTAACTAGTTATTATGGTCATTTGAAATCTTTATGGGATGAGTATGATGGTTTTCGTAACATACCTTAGTGTACTCATGGGGGATGCTTTTGTAACTTGGCAAAACAATACTTGGAGAAGGTTGAAATTGAGAAAACTCATGAATTTTTGTTGGGACTAGATAGAGTAATGTTTGGTAGCCTTCAGACAAATATCTTAAGCATGGAACCACTCCTATCTCTCAGCAAGATATATCAAATGGTGATCACAGAGGAACAACATAAGAACATGAGTCAAGTCCCGGAGGAAAGGGTTGAAGCCATGGCCTTTGCTGTGCAAGGAGGATGAGGTCGCGGTGGTTCTATGATAGGGGGAGACAAGGAGAAAGTGAGTTGTACCTATTGTGAAAAGGATGGTTATGATGTGTCAAATTGCTTCAAACTCACGGGCAAAATACTTGAACTGGTGGTTTAATAATGGGTGTGGCAGAGGTCGTGGGAGCATAACTAGTGGGCAAGCCCAAGGACGAGGCGATTCTAGCCTACAAGGCGGCTGTGGCGAATGCTATCCAGTTCGCAGACCTAACGGTAGGAGCTGGGAGTAGTCATGAAGAGTCCGCTGCATTACCAATGTCGGCACCTGTGCTCACCCCAGACTAGTGGAACGCATTCCTTGCTATGATCAACCAAAGTAAACAATCCTCTGGCCTCGAAAAATTGACAGGTATGAACACTTCTGAAGATCGGCTTCTCGATATAGGAACTTCTTCTCATATGACTGGCTCTAAATATTATCTGTATAACTTGACTAAATTGTCGGCTTGGTCGATCACCTTGCCAAATGGTGAAACTACAAATGCTACTCATATTGGTAGTCTGAATTTGGGTGATGATGTTTGGTTGGACAATGTGCTTTAAGTGCCAAGCCTCACTTGTAACTTGATTTTGGTGGGTAAACTCGTTGATGTGTTGAATTGTTTTGTCATATTTATTAACAAGTTTTGCTTGATATAGGATCACACTTCGAGAACGCTGATTGTAGCAGGTGAGCGATGGGGTGGGGTCTATTATTTTAATTATGCAAGGACTGTTGAAGCGAATCGGATTACTGGAGTCGATCCATTTGAGTTGTGGCACAAGCATATAGGCCATCCTTCCTCTAAAATAATTTGTCTGCTTCCAAATTTAGTTGATTGTGGTGGTAGTCATTGACTCAATAAATTTTGTGATACTTGTATGCTTACAAAACAAACAAGAGATACTTTTTCTATAAACAGTAGCGTGCTTCTGAACCTTTTAAATTGGTGCATTGTGATGTTTGGGGTGCATATAAAACTCCCTCTTCTTATGATGCTTATTATTTTTTAACTATTTTAGATGATTTTTCTCGAGGTGTGTGGATTTATTTGATGGGTGACAAAAGTGAGGTTCCTCATCTCATTAAAATTTTTTGTGCAATGACCCAAACAAAGTTTGATAAACGAGTAAAAATTGTTAGAAGTGACAATGGGACTAACTTTAAGCCATTGGGAACATTCTTTGCTAAACATAGGATTTTGTTTTAAACATCTTATATTTATACTCCACATCAAAATGGGCGGGTTGAAAGGAAACATAGACAATAATTGAAGTAGCTCGAGCTTTACGTTTTCATGCACACCTTCCTGTTAAATTTTGGGGTGAGTACATTCTTATGACTGTCTATCTAATTAATTAAACTCCATCTGCTTTGAATCAAGAAAAGAGCCCTTATGAAATGTTCTATGGCACACCCCCTTCCTATAATCATATTCGAGTTTTTAGGTCCTTGTGCTATGTTCATTACCGAGATAGAGCGTGAGATAAATTTGTTACTCAGAGTCGCAAATGTGTCTTTTCTGGGTCACTCATATACACAAAAAAGTTGGAAGTTGTTTGATCTCAAAAGTGAACGACACTTTTGTCTCGAGTGATGTTTGCTTTGACGAGGCATGTTTTCCCTTTGATCTGTTGGCGTCTCCTTCCTTATCTACTTCTTAACCTACTACAACCTTTCACCTGACCTATTGCGTCACCATATGGATACTAATTGGGGAGTTAGTCTTGTGGAGTCCATAGAGTATGCGTCCACTCATCCCCCGCTTGCTTTTTCTAATTCAACCACGCTTCTTGTAGCTCATGACAACACTATAGCCAACGCCACTGCCCCTGAAGGCTTCCCCATTGGGACATTAGATACTTCTCCCAGTACACCTTCTTCGCCTTCCACTGACTCCTCTGAGGTATATGGTCGTGGTCTCCAGCTAAAGAAATCGTCAGTCTGCTTGCCCGATTATATTTGCACCAATGTTGTCCAAGTTAACCCCCCATTCCCACCTCTTTATTAGTTTACTCAGGTACCTTGTACCTGCTTGCTTGTTATGTAAATTATGATAATTTGTCTACTTCACATCGTGTCTTCCTTGCATCCATTTCTGCAGATGTTGAGCCTAAGACTTATTGTGAAGTTGTTCATGACACTTGTTGGCATGAGGCAATGCAAAAAAAGATTGAGGCTCTTAAACAAAGTGACACATGAACTATTGAGGATTTGCCCCTTGGTAAGAGCGCTATCAATTGCAAATGGATTTACAAAATTAAGTATCATTATGATGGTACAATAGAATGACACAAGGCTAGCTTGGTCATTTATGGTAATCATCAGATTGAGGGTATTGACTACACCGAGACTTTTGCTCTTGTAGCCAAGATGGTGATAGTTTGCACTGTTCTAGCTGTTACTACCGCTTGCCATTATAAATTACATCAAATGGATATAAACAATGCCTTTCTTTATGATGACATGGTCGAAAAAGTTTATATACGCTTGCCTCCTAGCTTTTCATCTTCACATCCTAGTAAAGTTTGTAGATTTCGTTGATCATTGTATGGCTTACATCGGGCTCTTCAATGTTAGATTGCCAAGCTCACCTCTACTCTTAAGTGCTGCGGGTTCAGTCAGTCTTATTCTAGCTATTCCCTCTTCACCTTGCATCAGGGTTTTGACTCTCTCTGCATTCTCGTCTATGTTGATGATCTTCTCATTGCATGGACACATTCAGACTCCATCTAGCATCTTAAGTCCTATCTCAATGGTTGTTTCCCCAAGAAGGATCTTGGCTGGCTAAAATATTTTCTTGGTCTCAAAGTGGCTCGCAATCCTCAAGGTATATTCCTTTGTCAATGGAAATATATGCTTGATATTCTTTCTGAGGCTAGCCTGACTGCTGCTAAATTATCCCATTCTTGATGGAGCAAAATCATCAGCTTGCCTTAGCCGAAGTTCCTTTCTTATCTGACTCGAAGCCTTACCAACGTCTCGTTGGTTGTTTGATTTATCTGATCATCACACAACTCGAGCTCAGTTATTTTGTTCATATTTTGGCTTAATTTATGCAACAACCATGGATTGATCACTGGAAGGCTGCTCTCCTGTGTGCTGATTCTGATTTACAGTTGCATGGTTATTGTGATTCTGATTGGGTTGGTTGTCTATTGAGTCGTCATTCTCTTATTGGTTATTTTGTTCAACTCGGTCAGTCTCCTGTATCCTATAAAACAATGAAGCAACGCACTGTATCTCGCTCGTCTGCTAAAGTTGAATACCATTTTATGGCCACTGTTACTTGCGAACTTATCTGGCTCAAGAGCTTGCTTCGCTCTCTTGGTATTCATCATTCCCGGCCCATCCAGCTGTTTTGCAACAACAAAGCTGCTCTTCATGTTGCCTCTAATCCTATCTTTCATGATTGTACCAAACATATTCAGGTTGATTGTTATTTTCTATGAGATCATATTCAGGCTGGCGTTATTTCTACTTCACATATTCATTCTACTCACCACCTTGCTGATATCTTCATCAAACCCCTTGGGGCTCAACAATTCACTTGGGTGCTTTCCAAGTTGGGCATCCACAATTTAAATACTCTAACTTGAGGGAGAGTATTAGGCATGTATATATGTATATCTATATATATCTCTTATGTATATCTTTTTGGTTGTATATATTTAGATAGAGATATTCTAGGTGATTGTACGATGATAGTTTCCTTCTTATTCACAAACACTTTATTATATATAACTTATATTCCTACGTTAATAAAGGCAGACATATTAGTCCTTAATTCTTGTCAAGTCCGATTTGCATCCTTAAACCTAACTCTATTAGGTTTATGATACGTTTCCATTACACACACTATTAACTTGTCACTTATGGCATACGGTTTCAACTGTGTAATTTTAGCTACTTGATGCTAATGTAGTTGTTGTAAACTTTACTTATAGTTTTATCAATATTTAGCTATTTATATTATTAAAACAAAAAATTACATTTTTATTTTTGTTGTTATGTATAAAGGTTCAAAACCATTCCATAAAAGATACATTAAAGAAATAGTTTAAAGAAAAGGGGAAAGGAATTCAATAGAGTTGCCAATTGTATATGCAAATAAAACTTCGAGTAAGTTTACTACAATAAGGTCACCATTGATAAAACACGATTGACTTCTAAGTTACAACAACAAATTTGATTAGTTCCAAAAATTTCAATATATTCTAATTGGATAAACCTTAAATCTAAACATAATGAAACATTCCGAATTCATAATTGTGGAGATCAATAAAATAACTTTCCATTAACCATAGAACGATTGTAGTTCAAAATTTTAAAATGCAATTACTTTTTTACATTATAAAGATAATATAACCAAACCCATTTCAAAAAACTTCACAATCAATAATTAAAACATAAACTAAGGGAAAAAAACTTATTATGAACAATTGATGAAACAAATAAGAGGGAAATATTAAAATAAAGAAATGTTGTTTTCCCCATGACTAAAAGTGAATTTCGCATTTAATATCAGTAGCATTCATTAGAAAAAAGCCTCCATACGCTAAATTGAGATCTAATGGGTCAATAACAACGTAGAAATTAAAAAGCCTCCATAGTTAAATTGAGATCTAATGGGTCAATAACAACGTAGAAATTAATAAAGGAAGATGAAAACTCACAAAGCAAAGGAGGAAGGGAATGACAACACACAAACTATTATATAACAATGACAACAATACACACATGAGATGATGCACATATGATGATAATGGCTGAATTTATTAGATACTCTAGTTCGGAAGAGTTTTGATAGAAAATTTTAAGGTTAAAAGAGGACGACGAGAAAATAATTCCATGCCTATATATATACACATTCCATCAAGCTGAATTTTGGGTTGGATAATTAAAGAGTTGTTTGGTTCCACTTTTATTTTTCTGTTGTTGTTTTTTATTTCTGTTTTTTGTTTTTTATTTATGTTTTTTTTAACGAAAACCTGTTTGGTTGAGATTTGCAATATAAAAACTGAAAACAAAAACTTGTTTAGTTGAGATTTCTAATAAAAAACTGAAAACAAAAATATGTTAATTTATTATTATTATTATTATTATTATTAAGTTATTATTATTATTAATTTTATTAATTAATTTATTTATTATTAAGTTATTCTTATTAATTATTAATTATTATTTATTATTTTAAATTTTGTACTTATTATTATTATTATTATTCGAGATAGAAAGTAGGGATATGTTGATTTTCTGCCAAAGAAAATATGTTGTCAAAATTAAGAGAAACGATGTTTTCTGGTTTCTGTAAAACCGTTATGATTTTTTTTATTTTTAGAAACAAAAAGTCGCAACAGAATAAGCTAAACACGTTTTACTTACCTGTTTTTCTTTTTACAAAAACGACAATAAAAAACGGAAAAAACATAAACAAACAGCCCCTAAGAGACCGAAGCCTGGACAAGTCTAAATTTTTTTAAGTTTACCAAATTTGATCAAATTAAATTTTACTTATCGATTTTGGTTGGTCGAACTTTTCTATCATTTATAATTGGCTCACTATTTTGAACAGGATTTTAATATGATGGTATTGATCACTTTGGATTTGTGATAAAGATTGGCGTTTGAATTTTATATGGCTGAATCTTTTATAGCTTACGTACTTGTATTTTTAGGCCCATCATGCGTTAGCAAATTGCAATGCCATAGCCTGCCTTCTATTATAATTATTCGAATAAAAAAGTTAGCTTATAAAATCTTCCTTTTAGCCTATCTAAATAATTCTGCAAGGTCTTTGGACACAATCAAATCACAAAACTGTAAATTGGAACAACATTAAGGGCCTTTCGGCTATGCATTAAAAAGAATAAAAATGTAAACCCGATAGGTGTGGTTGAGTGGCAGAGACTCATCCATCCTTAACCAAATGTCAGGGATTTGATCATTGACTTTAAATATGGAGTAGCCTTAAATCCTTGGGCCAGCTGTTCCAGATGCCTACAAACCAGCGAGGAGATTAGTCACTGGGTCGCCGATGGATACCTAGTCTAAAATTAAAAAAAAAGAATAAAAATGTTAGTTGTAGTCAGCACTAGTTCCAACTCTTCTCGTGTTGAGCGTTTTTAGGTCCCTTTTTAAAGCCTCGAACTCGGCGTTGTGTCCTTTGGTTTGTCGGCCAGTAACCGGCGGCGTTTCCGACCCGACTATTCATCCCCCTTGCCTCTCTGTTTGTTTACGACTATGCCACTCTTTTCTCTCACTCGTTATACCTATGAACAGTCATTCAGTTGCTTGAACACTCCTCTGTTATTGCACAAGCGCCCCTGATTCTTCATTGAGTAACGCACATTATCTCTTTCACTATAAACTGAATACCTTTACTTGTTTTAGCTTCTGGGTTTTCGTCTTGGCTTTCACGGTATCCACATCTTTTTACCGGGTTTGGTTGATGGTAGTGATCGTGTTCTGTTTCTCACTGTTGGATTTTTCGTTTCTTTCTCGTTGTCTTACAATGTGAATGATTGTGATGTTGCATTTTCGCATGTGAACTAGATTTCTAGGGTGGGAGTTCTCTGGGTGGTGGGGCCGAGGGGTTTTGGTTACTTGCATGTTATGTGACTTGTTAATGGCGCGTTATGAATGTTTGTAAAGAACGAAACTTTATACAAGTTGGCTCGGAGTTCTAATGGCTCCACCGTAAATTTGGTTAAATGGTGCAAAGTTTTATTTTTGGTTATTGTTTTGCTAGTGTTTCCTCCTTCTTTTTGTTTTGTTTTGTTTTGTTTTTTCATGGACATAGGTTTTTTGCTTAATTAAGCGGACGTTTTTTGCTTTGTTTCACGTGATTGATGATTAATGAGTGATATTGGTGGTTCCTGGTTAATACTCTCAGTTGTCTTCAGTGACCTGTTACTTGATAATTCGTCCTGATCAATTGAATGAGAATGCAGTTTTTCTCTCTCGATTGATTGCAAGAACTATTGAGCATTTTAAGCCTGGTATTTTTGGCATTCCTTGCAACTGATATATACTGTTTTGATATTTAGTTGTTCTGCTTTAAAGTTAATATGTTGTAGTCCATTGTGTGATAGCGTAGTTTTGGAGGCAAAACGTACTCTATTAGCGGTTGATCAATGATTGTGGATTTTATATGACCAACTTTGATTCATAATGGAAAGTATCTTTGGTGGTTGGCTTATATTTATTATTTTTAGTCCATATTAGAGGTGACTTTTGGTGGTAGATATTACCATCTGTTTTTAGGACTAACATTCGTTGATAGCTCAAATTTGTAATTTTGAGACAGTTACCTCTGCTGAAATTAGCTATTGATCATTTCCATTCTTATTTATTTGTCAGAGATCATTCAGGTTGTTTGGAACTTACATGCTGTATCTGTGGCCCCTGGTCACTTTATTCGTTAGAAGTTAAGTCACAATCATTACTGATTTGAAACAGAAGAAAGTCTGAAAAAGGAAATATTTTGGCAAGGGTTACGGCTCTATGGATTAACATTATAAGAATAGTGGGGACATAGTTTCCATGTACAGTTATCCAACATTTTCCTGCGACAATTATGATTATTGTTTGATATATTGGTAATTCTTTCATAAATTTGCTCGAGGCTGGTAAGCTAGTTTTTTCCATTGCAAATCTGCAGCAACCTACACTCTCAGATGTGATGATTACTTTCATAATAGAATTTAGAGGCATCACTGTGGTTAAAAAAATCGTGAAGATTAAACCTTTTTCTCCTATCCATTTGTTGTGATAATTTCATACATGAGTTTGCACAAAAGAAATATTAGAACACAATTTTAGAGACTGTGTTTGAATGGTGTCATTTTACATTGAAGCAATGTAATGGTTTCATGATGATAGAGGACGAATGGTGTCATTTTACATTGAAGCAATGTAATGGTTTTATGATGATAGAGGACAATATTTTCACCTCAAGCTTTCTGAGGTGATTGGTGGAGCTGCTGGAAACTTGAATCTAAGGCTTATATTTTCTTGTTGGTTTAAGAAACTACTTAAATCTTTTAACTTATAGGGTATTTTGCCAATGGTTGTGCATATCTACTAGAATCTAGTGATCTTTTCAACTTCTAATAATCTGGTTTTGTATGCAGATTGCTTAGCCACAGTGATAAACCAAAATCAAATTCAATGGATATCGAGTTATTTCAGGAGCAGCAACCGCCATCTGCTATTCTTATTAGCATAACTTTTGGTATTTCAACCGAGGCAGAAAAGGTGACAAATTTTCTTAATGACAAATATACTGGATTGTGTAGAGAATGGAAATGTATTGAATAGCTAATTTGAGATTAGTATCATGCTTGCTGTATGCTAATTCGGCTATGATTTTATTGTGTTTGCTGTCAAGTATGAAGTAAAAGTCAATTCATGTTTACTGCAATCCTTGGGGTTGGGATAATCAGGATTGACTAGGATGGAGCTGAGGGCAGTTTATAGCTTGATTAGATATCACATAATCTGAAGCCTTATGCCAGTATAGTAGGCATATTTACTTGCATATGTTTGACTTGGTTCTTGTGGAGACAGATTCCATTCTTTTTGAATTCTGAACATTTATGGTTTACCAAAGTTTTCTTTGAACCTAATGAATCCCATATAAGGTTTGAGGGTGAGTTCATGTTTCCAAGTTTACAAGGACATAACGTTATGCTGCTTGATTAACAGTTTTTTCATGCATTGATTGATAACAGGAAAAGATTTCAGTTCTGGCTATCGAAGCAGTGAATGAGGTTACGGATCCTAAGTTGGGACTTCCTAATCCATCTTCTCAGTGCTCCACATGTGGTTCCCATGATGTAAAATTCTGTGAAGGTGTGAAAACTTGACATGGATTAGTTTTAACTAATAGAACCTTCATATCTATTGGAAATACTACTGACTTTCTATTAATGAATTTTTAGGACATTTTGGGGTGATCAGATTTCCATTCACAATACTGCATCCATATTATCTATCAGAAGTTGTACACATCTTGAATGGAATTTGCCCAGGATGTAAATCTGTCCGAAAAGATTTATTGGCTATGGTCTGTTCCTCACTCTTTGTGAATGTATGAATTCCTGAATGTAGGTGTAATAAATTCCCAGACCATTGAATTCTGTAGATAATTACTATAAATGTCATCAGGACATAGTTATAGGAAACAGTTATGGTGATATCTTAAATATCTAATTCTTGTCTTGTGCAGAATGTATTACAAATGATAAATTGGGACTGATTATCTTTCACAACTGCACTTGGAAGTTGTGGCAGATTATTATTTTTGCGAGTTTTGTCACATGTTGAATACACATCTATCACTTAACTCTTTCCTTATATCAATGTGCTACTAAAAATGATCTGTTGCAGAGATCATCATGTTATCATATGTTTAGAAACACTAATGATTCCTTCACGGGCTAATCCTTTTAGTCAAAGTGTTTTCACTACAGTGTGTTCCAGTGAGTTAAATTGTGAATGTTTGGAATTTATATTCGTGTTCCTCAATTTATGAACTTTTAACTTTGGTTGGAACATTGTAACTTCAACTTTACATTTTGAGTCATTGTTTTTTTTTATATCATTAAGCTGTTATTTGATCTCCAAAATCGTGACTGGTTTATCTTTCTTCCTTGAGCTACTTTTTTCTTTTTTTGAGTAGGACATATTTTCTCTTTTGATGGCTCTAAAGTTACTGCTAATAATTCCTTTTGTCTGCAACAACTTATGATGTTTTTGCTTTCATTTTTGAGCTTTTTGTGCATTTACTGATCTACAAATTGGCAATATCTTTTTATGTATCCTCGCAAATCTCACTCATTCTCTTTATCTCTTTTTACCTTTCAACTATTAGAGGGCAGGTTCAAAATCTAGAAAAAACCCACATAAAGGATGCAAATACTGTGCTGTAAGTTTGCTGAAGCAATTCTTAATCTTTTCCTACTCGGGTCTTACTTTTCTGGTGATATAAATTTACAATGGTGTATTTTGATATGAACAGGGAGATTCAAAGGATTGGTATCCAACGATAAAATTCAAAATTTCCTCCAATGATATCTTTAGGAAAACTGCCATTGTTGCTGAAATAGGAGAAAATTTGCTCAAACAGTCTTCGAGAAAAGCACCAAAGAGAAAATTGGCTGCTGACTTTTGGGATATTATTCCGAAAGATGAACAGCAAGATGAAAATGACATCAAACCAAACAAAAGAGTTTTATCACATGCTCAGGTACCAGTCAAAGCCTTATAGCAAGCATATGTAGGCTTCCTATTTTGCAAGCCCATCTTGTAATTATTGTCAGCTCAACAAACTAATGTTCTCCTAATGATTTTGAACCTTTTGATCCTTTTAGATTTTACCTTGCTGCCATGTGTTATCAGAGGAGTTTCTTTGATACTAAGACATAACATGGTGTGAAGAAAATTTGAGCGTTGATGTTTCATAATTGCGAACATGTCAAATTGATTCATAAATTATGCCAGTGTTATATGTTCATTGGTTGGACATATTGTTGTATAATTTAACACTGCACTGTAAGAGTTATGGCACTTTAGCCAACATTGAGATTGCAAATAGTAACTATTCCTTTTTGGTCCTGCAATTTTAATACTGGTGAAGTGCAATTGTCCTTTCTGGGAACAAGCTACTTTTCTGATGATTTATGATAGGTAAAGTTTTATTGGGACCTTGTGGTTTTGTGCTTTATAATCCTTTTTATTACTCTTTGATAAATTGGATCTTAATTCTGATCAATTTTGTTGACAGTGCTGATAAGTAGAAGTTAAAATTGTTGGATCAGGATGTTATTTCTTTATAATTGAGAAATTGGAATTGGAAAGCTAGACAATGAAAGTTGTGTTTTTTGTAATCTCTTTGAACTTTCCTGTTAGAGGTTTGATTTTCAACTTTGAGGTTGGAGTTTAGGAAATATCTGGAGAGTTTGAAGAATGCCCATGCCTTTATCTGCTATTAGGTATCACCATTATGAATAAAAAGAGAAAAGATAGTCTGGCAACTGTGTGCTTCTGGAGTATGCAACTTGCGTGGGCTGCATTTAGAGAGCAGTTTTACTCCACAAAAGCCTAATATGAAGATCCGACACACCGAAATTAAGGAAGAACTATGTTTCACATACTTTCATATATTACTTTCTTCATATCATTTAAGGATATATCTTTCGCATGTTTTTTAATTAGCTTTAAGAGTACGCTAAATTTCTTGAGTAAAAGTTGATGTAAACTCTGTAAATAATTATTTAACATATTGAATTTCATGTTTGCTGGATACTTTCTGGTTTCAGGTCCGCCATTTGCTGAAGGATGTTGATCCAAGTTTCATAGAAAGGTCTGTTTTAAAGAAAGATTCACTATTTCTGAATTGTTTTCCAGTAACACCAAATAGTCATCGTGTGACAGAAGTTACACATGCATTTTCAAACGGGCAGCGATTAATCTTTGTAAGATGAATCCTTTTCTTTTTCTGTATTTTTTTAGGTTAGCTACTTATCACATGATTTTATGTTATATTCTCATAGTTTGCTTCCACTGAATAGGATGATAGGACAAGAGCTTACAAGAAACTGGTTGATTTCAGAGGGAAAGGAAATGAGTTGAGTTTTCGTGTTATGGACTGCCTAAAAACTTCTAAGGCAAGACTTGAAACATTGCTATATGGAAATGATAGTTGTGACGTCCTCATAATTCCTTTTTCTATTCTAATTTACAGCTAAAACCAGAAAAACCAGTCAGTGATGATATTATCATTTTTAACCAAAAGGTGGTTAATGTTTCTAACTCCAAAACATCTGGTTTGAGATGGATGAAAGATGTTGTTCTTGGCAAACGAAATGATCATTCGTTCCGAATGGTGGTTGTTGGTGATCCTAATCTTCGGCTCAGTGAAATTGGAATACCATGCCAAGTTGCAGAAAGGATGCACATTTCAGAACATCTGACAGCTTGGAACTCGGAGAAGTTGAATGCTTGCTGTGAAGTGCGACTTCTTGAGAAGGGTGAGATTCATGTCCGTAGAGAAGGCAGTCTAGTTCGCATTCGCCGTACCAAGGAACTGCAAGTTGGGGACATCATTTATAGAACCCTTAATGATGGAGATACTGTTATGATCAATAGGCCACCATCTATACATCCACACTCTCTCATTGCTCTCTCTGTGAAAATCCTTCCTGTGACATCAGTCCTTGCAATCAATCCACTCTGTTGTCCACCACTTCATGGAGATTTTGATGGTGATTGTCTACATGGTTATGTTCCTCAATCAGTTGAGACTAGAGCTGAGCTTCACGAACTTGTTGCTTTAGAAAAACAGTTAACTAATGCGCAAAGTGGCAGAAATCTTCTGTCTCTTAGCCAAGATAGTTTGGTTGCTGCTCACTTGGTCATGGAACCTGGAGTTTTCCTGACCATATTCCAGATGCAGCAATTGCACATGTTCTCGCCAAATAAATATTTGTCGCCTTCAATTATCAAAAGTCCACGAAATGGTTGTCTGTGGACAGGAAAACAATTGATCAGCATGCTCCTGCCTGAAAACTTTGACCATGATTTTCCTTCATATAATGTCAACATTCTCAAAGGGGAGCTTATTTCTTCTGAAGGATCTTTTTGGTTGCGTGATACTGATGGTAACCTTTTCCAGAGCCTCACCAAGCAATGTCAGAGCCAGGTTCTTGACTTCTTGTATGTTGCTCAGGAAGCTCTTTGTGAGTGGTTGTCAATGAGGGGGTTGAGTGTCTCTCTTTCTGAACTTTACCTCTCTCCAGACACATATTCACGGAAGAACATGATGGATGAAATTTTGTGTGGATTACAAGATGCAGAACACACATGTAATTCTAAACAGTTCATGGTGGATTCTTTTCGCGATTTCTTTGCTGGAAATATTGAAGAGGATCCTTGTGCTGTTGCATTTAATTTAGAACACCTGTGTTTTGAGAAGCAGAGATCTGCTGCACTTAGTCAAGCTTCTGTTGATGCTTTTAAAGAGTTTTTTCGTCACATTCAAAGTTTAGCTTACAAATATACCAGTAAAACCAATTCATTGCTAACCATGATTAAGGCAGGAAGCAAGGGTAATATGCTGAAACTGGTACAGCATAGCATGTGTCTGGGATTGCAACATTCGTTGGTTCCTTTATCATTCCGAATGCCCCATGAGCTATCATGTGCAGCTTGGAATAAGCTAAAAGATGATGATGCTGTTGAATGTGCTAAATGCTACATCCCATATGCTGTGGTTCAAAATTGTTTCTTATCTGGCTTGAATCCTCTTGAGTGTTTTATTCATTCAGTAACAAGCCGAGATAGCTCTTTTAGTGATAATGCTGATCTTCCTGGGACTTTAACTCGAAGGCTTATGTTCTTCATGCGTGATCTGTGTATTGCCTATGATGGAACAGTGAGAAGCAGATATGGGAATCAACTTGTTCAGTTATCTTATGGTGAGAACGTGGTCGTTCATGATCCAAAATTTGTAGGTGGTCAACCTGTGGGCTCATTGGCAGCTTGTTCTATCTCGGAAGCTGCCTACAGTGCTTTAGATCAACCAATAAGTCTGCTAGAAAAATCTCCTTTACTAAACCTTAAGGTTATCTCTCTCTCTCTCATATATTAAAGCTGTGGAAGCTTCCTTGATTATGCTATGGATGATGTGAAGTAATTTGTTAAATAGAAACAGCATATATATATATATAATTTGGCTCGCAATCATAAATGATAACAACTTAACCAAACCTTAAACCCACAATAATTGATGTCTCATTATGGATCTTATTTTCTCCAGCTTTAGTTGTAGTAAGAAATTTTAATTAACTCTTTCCAAATCTCATATTTAGAGCTATTGCATGGGTTTGATTCTATTACCCCTTTTTTCTTCCTAATGGTGTATCCCAGGCCTCTGTTGAACATTCTTCATTGTTGTAACTTTCATTATCAGATTGCTTGACAAGTTTCATGATGTGGATAAATTGCACAGAATGTACTGGAGTGTGGTCTGAAAAAGAGTAATGCTAACCAAACTGTATCACTGTTTCTATCTGAGAAACTTGGAAGACAGAGGCACGGTTTTGAATATGGAGCCTTAGAAGTTCAGAACCATTTGGAGAAACTAGTATTTTTGGATATTGTTTCGGTTACCAGAATAATGTCAGTGTCTGTAACCTATTTATTTGCTTGTTTGATCTTACTCTATAATTTACTCTTCAAAAATGATATTGACTTTATTGTTCTTATACATGATTTTTGTCTTTTTCCGGTTAGTTACTCCCCCCAAAGGTGTGGGAAGAGATGTTTTAGTCCATGGGTTTGCCATTTTCATATATTCAAGGTACTGAAGTACAAGTATACAACTATCCATTTCTGCATTTAGTTCAATTTCTGGCACTGATCTGTGAGTTTCAGGAAATCATGATGAAGAGAGGTCTTAGGCTCCAGTCTGTTATTGATGCCCTTTACAAGCATTGCAAATCAAATGCCAAAACCCCGGAGGTCCTAATAACATGCAAGTAAGCTGGTCAAATCAATGTCGGCTTGCATTACAAGGAAATTAGTTACCTTCAAAATTTAAAATTACTGGATTGTTATGATCACTGCACTTTCTTTAGTACATTTATTTTGGTTTCCCAAGATTTGAATTGAATTGAGTTAAACAATCACAAAATCTGCCAAAAGTTTCATATGGTGTAAGGAAATAGTAAGGTCAATGGCGTTCCAGTTTAGCACTATGAAAATTTTATATCCGAAAATGAAGCAGCAGATCTCTGTTTCCTATATTACAATATTGGGTGCAAATTTGTGCTTGCAACAGTACAAAAGTTTTCATTGATTTGCTGACTTCTGTTCATCCTTTTTTTTTTTTTCTTTTTGAAAGATTCTGTTCATCGGTCTTGCTAATACAAGACTCATAACTTGTGTACCTTGGGCTCCATTTCATATAAGTTATCTTTTTCACTTGTGATTTGTTGGGGCATATATCAGTGAGCTTACTTTGCATAGACAATCTCATTAAGTTCTTTCTTCTTATCATCCTTTATGAATATCTTATTGGAACATCAGGAACTGCTGTGTGGCTGACAGTCACAAGGAAAAAGAAGAAACATTTTGCATAAGTGTGACCATTATTGACAGCTCCAAAGATTCTTCCATGCCACTGGAAACTATTAAAGCCTTGATGATTCCTTTCCTTCTTGAAGCTGTTGTTAAAGGTCAGTACTTCAACAGATATTGTTTGTATTTAGCCTACCTTCTATGGGTATTTTATATTTTGTGCATCTCTTCTTCAAGGCTTGTCTATTTGCTTTTGTTCATATCTTATATACAATGTTATGTTGTTGATATTCCCTGAACCTTTTCCCTCTTCATTAGGACTCATTGAGATAAAGAAAGTGGATATCTTATGGAATGATCGACCAAGGATACCAAAACCATGTAATCAACCTCATGGTGAGCTCTACTTGAGGGTTTCAATGTCAGCAATCTCTGGAAAGACAAAGCTGTGGAACTTGCTTGTTAATCACTGTCTCCCTATAATGGATAAGATTGACTGGACACGCAGTCATCCTGATAATATTCATGAATTTTGTTTGGCCTATGGAATAGATGCTGGATGGAAATTTTTCCTTAAAGTATGTTGCTTTTGGTAATTCTTGACCGTACTGGCTACATGTGATAGATGCTGATGTATAAAAGACTACTAACATGCATTTTCAATGACAGAATTTAAACTCTGCAATATCTGATGTTGGCAAGACTGTCCTTCCTGAACACTTGACACTTGTTGCTAGTTCTCTATCAGTGACTGGAGAGTTTGTTGGCCTAAATGCAAAAGGCTTGAAACGACAAAGAGAACAAGCATCTGTCTTGTCACCCTTTTCACAAGCTTGCTTTTCTGTCAGTTCTTGCTGCACTTTTTTCTTTAGAACATTCAATAACATCTAACTTAATGTAAATGTAGTTCATATATGTTTGTACGACATTTGTTTGCAGAGTCCTGGTAATTGTTTCATTAAAGCTGCCAAGGCAGGAATCAAGGATGATATGCAAGGAAGCTTGGACGCATTAGCATGGGGACTGGTTCCTCCAGTTGGGACTGGACAATTTGATATTGTATATTCTCTGAAGGTATATCTGCAATTTGATTCTGCTAAGTTTTAACTAATACTACCTTGCTAAATTCCATAATATAATTGAAGAGGCTACTGATTCCTCTACGGATGTTATAGCAAAGATTCTATATGAATTTAAGGCTACCTCTGGTAGTTCCTTGTTTGGCTTTTAATAACTTCAAATCGGAAACATGAAATCCTTCCATGATACATGTATCTTAAAACTTCAATCAACTAGGAATATCAATATCTTTTCATTAACCAAGTCCAACGGAATTCTCAAGACTGATAAATTCTCTCTTTTTACTAGTCTTTTCTTTAAATTATCTAATCATTTTGCTTAGCAGAATTGTGAGCTTTCAGAGCCTGTCAATGTCTATGACTTCCTGGGTACCCAAATCAGTTCTAATAAGCTGGATGATGAGTTTGAAATACCTCGTGCTCGGAGCTATAAATCTGACAAACATGGGGCTAGGTTTGCACTCAAGTTTGGAGGTTATGACCCCAAACGGTTTAAAAAAGCAGAAAGTATATCAAGGTCATTCTTAAGGAAATTTTTTACGTACGATGATATCTATAAGCTCTCGCGCTTAGTGCGAAACATCTTGAATAAGTAAGTAAATTCGTCCGCTTTCATTCTTGATGCATTTTCAGATGTGTCATTGGGATATCTGCTGGTTCTTTCTATAGCTTTAGCTATGTATCCATGTCATGTTGCTCACACAGTTTTTACTGCATATTTCAAGAAGGTGCTGTTTACACAAGAATAATTTCCTTTGTCAATATGACAGCTAATATATTTGTGGAAAGGAAGGAAATTAAATATCTTATAGAAGTATAAAGTTTGTACATATTTTAAGTGTGAAAGTTGTTGTAATAAGTGGATGGTACAGCAATTAAATGCTCAAAAGTTTTTGAGAATGCTTATCATCTCTAATAAGTGCTTCAGGAATGTATGCATAGAAGTTATAGTAGCATTGTCCTGTGTTTCGGCTTTTTGGTTTTGTTCTTTTGTGCATTGCTAGAATATTAATAATGCTTCCATGCATCTTGTTTTCATGGTAATTTTTCTGAAATTTTAGTGCCTTTTGTTTTTTTGTTTTGAAAGTACAATTTATGGGTTTCTTCAAGTAACCTTCTGTTGTTCTGGATGCAGGTATCCGTTGGACCACCAATTAAATGAAACAGACAAGTCCATATTGATGAGGGTCTTATATTTCCATCCTCGAAGAGATGAGAAGATTGGACCTGGGGTCCAGCACATCAAGGTTAATCATTAAATAATTTTGCTTAAGCTGGAGTACTTTAACAGGGTTCTCCAATCTATCTGTTGGTTATTTTATGGCTTGGCATTTATATAACCTACCTTGTGGCTTTCTCCCCTCTGTTGACAGGTTATAAAACACCCAGTACACCAAGATTCACGTTGCTTCTCTCTGGTTAGAACAGACGGGACAGTGGAAGACTTCTCGTATCACAAATGTGTCCATGGGGCCCTTGAGATCATTGCTCCTTACAAGGCAAAAGTATATCATGACAAATATTTGAAACATCGTTATCTGGGACATGCTTCAGGAGAGAATCAGACATGTACAGTACTTGAGACCCGGAAGTGGGTCTTCTCACATGACATCCAGAGCATTAATCAATGATGCATTTGTGGACTGACTGATTCTAGTTTCTGACGCCTCTTTTAGGACAAAGATGTTGAAAGAGGCTAAACTAATTAGGTCAGAAGTGAGCTAGATACTAATACAATCCTCCTTTTGTGAATAAGCGCCTTCTGTATTGACCCATGCATGCAGGATTATTGCTTTCCAAAGCTTCTTTTTGCTCCTTCTACTCTAACTTCATTTGCCTTGCATCAAATCAGGCAAAGAAGATACAGTGGAAGCAGCAAAGAAAAGCTTTTGTGGATCCATTCATCTTGGTGTATGTATTCGTAAAAGTACTTAATATGAAAAGGAAAGTTACTTGTGAATTTCATTCTCGGCAAATGCCTATACCTTCTTTACTCCGAAAAGAATAAGAACTAACAATCTTCATGCTTCATAGCATGTCTGAGTTGCTTGGTGGAGGATTTTATTTGTACATTTACACTTTCCAGTACAAAATAAAAGGAGCAGCAGAATGGGAAGGAGGGATAGGTATCAAGTCTTTTGTTCATTATAATTGTACGTCTTCATAACATTCTTCAACTTCAAGCAAGCAGCTGTGAATATCCTTCGTACCCAACCGCTGATCGTATCCGGCTACTGCTTTATACAGAAAACTACTGTTATTGTAATTAAGCCACATAGCTTTTTCCTTGGCGGCTTGTTCTCACCCGGCACGTTCTTAAACTTGAATCGAAACCGAAATCGAATTTCATAGCTTGACTTGACTTAAACTTCAACATCTATACAGGTAGATTCGCTTCTTCTGTTCTCTCAATTTTAAGTTGCCGCTCGCCAAACCTCTCATCATCGATCACTGTTGGTCCTCTGTAGAGAGTAGAGACAATCACTTCGAAAAATTTCAACGTCAAATGACAGGAGTGCTCAAGGAATTTTCGTCTCCTCGTCTTGAAGTGAAAGTAAGCTTCCAATCCACAGGTTATATATAACTTGCAAAGGCGGCTATGGGCAAGTTTTTAGTTACAATACTTAGTTTGTAAGTTAGTAGGTGAAGTGAATTAGTTTCAAAGACCAAATTTCTTTTGTTCCTCTTTAATTCTTCTTCTGTCAAATCTTAATGCTCTTATATTCATCCATGGTTTGAGAGTCAGTGAGTTTAGCCATCTAGTGTCTAAAATAATCTCAGGTTCCATGATAAGTTCACCATCAACAACAGGTGGAATTGTAGAGCTAGCAGGGACGACATCACCAATATTCTTTTTTAGTAATGAAACATGAAATACAGGGTGAATACGGGACCCTTCTGGAAGCTTTAGTTTATAAGCCACCTTGCCAACTCTTTGTTCAATCTGAAAAGGACCATAAAAACAACTTGCCAATTTCTGACATGCTCAATGCAATAGAGAATGTTAGCGGTATGGATAAAATTTAAGGAGAACCCAATCTCCTTCTTAGAATTCAATATCTCGTCTCTTGGCATTGGCCATCTGTTGCATTCGATTATTGGCAGCACTAAGATTGGTTTTAAGCTGCTGAAAAATTTCGTCTTTGGATATAAGTTACTGGTCCACTTTATGAAGGGACAACTCTCCCATTGAATAACGAGGAATAGTTGGAGGCAAACGCCCATACAATGCTTGAAAAGTTGTCATCTCGATGGATCCATGGTAAGTAATGTTGTACCAAAACTCATCCCATGAAGAGAAATTGGTCCATTTTTGAGGTTGTTGATTAGTAAAGCATCGAAGATACTGTTCAAGGCAACAATTGACAACTTCGGACTAGTCGTCAGTTTATGGGTGATATGTTGAACTCATCTTCAATTGAGTGCCATATAACTTGAAAATTTCACGCCAAAAATGACTTATGAATAATGGATCCCGATCACTGACAATAGTCTTTGGCATACCAGGAAGCTTAACAACAACATCTACAAATTTTTTAGCCACCAGCTTTGAAGCAAATGGATGAGTAAGTGTAAACAAATGAGCTAACTTACTAAGGCGATCCACTACCACAAGAATTGTGTTCTTGTCATTGGATTGGGGCAACCCTTCAATAAAATCTATTTGTGATATCCTCCCATACTTGACATGGATATGGCAAAGGTTGCAAGAGACCAGTTGGTGAAAGTGTTGAAGATTCAACTTGTTGGCATATGTCGCAAGAAGACATATTCTTGTACAATTTGACGCATTGTACAAGAATATGTTTCTTCTTATGACATATGCCGATCAATAAAATTGTTGTGCTAGTTGCTTTGACATTCTCTACACAACTGAATGTCCACCAATTTGCGAGTTAGGGAATTCTTGCAAGAGCAGCTGAAAGGCCCCACCATTATGTTTCTATAATATATCAGCCCATCACGTGAAGTATATGGAGCAATTGCCATCTTGCTAATTTTTTTCATATATTATATGATGGTAAAGTGTTGCTACTTTAATTTCTTCCCAAAGTGAAGATTATGAGCACGACATGGTAGTGAGTTGTAGGCCATTACTCACACAAGAAAGTGCATTTGCAGCTAAATTCTCCTTCCTTGATTTGTAGAGTATTCCATAGTCATACCCCAACAACTTGGACACCCATTTTTGTTGTTCCAAAGTGACGATGCCCTGCTCTAAAAGATAATTGAGACTACATTGGTTTGTTTGAATGAAGAATTTTCTACCCATCAAATATGGTTGCTAAGTTTGTACTGTGTTGACAATGATAAACATTTCTCTAATATAGGTTGACCATGATCTTTTAGATGGACCCAAAGCATAGCTCATGAATGCTACAGGCCTGCTTTGTTGAGTCAACGTCGCACTGATAGGTGTAAATTACATGGTGTTTTTCTGGGTAGTTTAGTATATCTAGTTGTTAATTTGATTATTTAGGTTAAAATTGTGTTAATTAGTAAATATTTGTGTTTTAAGTATTTTGGAAGTTAGAACATGATGTTGAGCTTCAATTTTATATTTATGAGGTGTTTTGACATGTTTGTTAGTGTTTCAGGACAATTAGAGGAGATTCGGAGAAGACCCAAGAAATAACCCAGGGCCATGATAGTGGCAAAGACAGAAGCAAGAGCAAGGAGCCATGATCGTGGGGAATATGTCACGATCATAACAGAAGTTGGTGCAAGGAGCCACAATCGTGGTATTATAGGTCACGATCATGACAGAAGCAAAAAACTCCCAGCCACGATCGTGGCGTGTACGACATATACACGGATAACAATCTCTACTTAAGTTTTCGAAGGATTTTTTGGACCTTTCAAATTCGAAAAAGACCCTAAGGTTGCCCTAATTGGAAATAATACAAAAGAATTAATGATGTAATCCTAGGGGAGCTTCTACATTCTGCCACTTTTGGAAAATTCAAAAGAGAGGGAAAAGAGAGAGAGAAGAGGAAGAAGAAGCGGGTCCTGACGCTGCTGCTTCCCGGATTAGATGGTCTCCCGATGCTGTTGCTTTCTTGGATTGTCTGATTTAAGTTCTATTTCCTTTCCATTTCATTTTTGTCCATTTAATTTATAAAATTGAAATAGATTTTACGATAATGGGTTTTAGATTGCTGACGATGTTCTAATGCTTCCTTCGGGGTTTTACTTTGATTTAATGTCAATACAGTCAATTTTGTGTTTTATTGATTAGGTGTTGTGATTAAATTCGATTTTTTCATATTTCGGTAACAAATTGAGAGGGTTAGCTAGATAAAAATGATTAGATTGGGCTAATGAGATTTAGCCAATCCAATAGACCATGTTGTTAATCATATCAATTTTTGTGTGGAGAGAGATCCCCAGTGAGACCCGATAGTTTAATAGAGAGCTTATGATCTAATTTTAACTATGAGTCGTTTGTTAGTTAAGAGATTGCAATTTTCATAATTTAATTAGGGTTAATGATTTAGGGCGTGAGATTATAACTTGAGAGATAGTAATTCCCCCTAAGACAGTCTAGAATCGACACTCCGATAACACATAATTGGCTAGGTTAGCGTTAATGATAGGTAGAATCCTCTCTCTCATAACTTGGTAATTTCTCTTGATTAATTTCTATAGTGACCCTTTGTGTTGCTCAATTCAATTCTTGTTTCTTGTTAATTTCTTGAATTAAATTTCTGTGTTTATATTCTTGTTTCTTTTTTAATTTCATTTTATTAATTTCTAAGCCTTAGATAACCTAGGATTAGATTAGTTTATCCTTCTCGTAGGATCAACCCTTCAAATACTACAACTCACGACCCGTGCACTTACGGTAATTGGGGGATATAAATTGTAAGACGTGGCAACTCAATCAAGTTTTTGGCATCGTTGCCGGGAAGGCGTAGGATTAGTTTTGTTCTTTTTAGTCTAAGGAGCTTTTAGTTATTTTAGTTTAAGACTTTTGCCCTTTCTGTGTCTGTGTACTTGCATGAACACAAGAGCCATAAGAAGTACAAATTGAATAATTGAAGATTTGACACTTTATATTACTCTATTGGAACGAGCTATTCGAAGAGCGAAATGCCAAAAAGAATCAGTTGAGGAACCATTAGCAAAAGAATATAATCAAGAGTTTGATCAAGGAGTGAACTAGGGGCATCAACCTAAAACTCTCATGGACTTTATGAGGTTAGGCTTCAACGCAGCAAGTTAAGGTGTGGCTAGGCCACTAGTCCAAGCGACCTCTTTCAAAATCAAACTAGGCCTTCTGAACATGCTACAGACAACTGTGCAATTTTATGGATTGACAAGTGAAAATCCCAATGCATATATCGTAAACTTCCTCTAAATATGTGATACCTTACGATATCATCAGATTTGGAAGATGCAATGAGAATGAAAATCTTCCCCTTTACTTTAAGGGATACAGTGAAGGCTTGGTACCACTTCCTTAGCATATCCAACGTCACCACATAGGACCAATTAGTACATGCCTTTTTAGATAAATACTCCCCCCTCACCAAGACTACAAAAATCATTAAGAAGATCACTAACTTTCAGCAAGTTGATTGGGAGTTGATTTACGAAGAGTGGGAAAGATATAAAGACTGGCAAAGGAAATGCCCACATTAGAACCTACCTAAGGAGTTCCTTTTGCTTTCTATAATAGAGTAACACCACACACGAGAGCAACAATTGATACGGCCTTAGGAGGATCGCTAATGAGAAAGAATATTTATGAAGCAGAAGAGCTTCTAGAAGAGATGGCCAGTAATAGTTGTCTGTGGTTGAATGAAAGAAGTAGACAACCTGTAACTTTCCGAGAGCATAAAGGATTTATAGCTGTCGACCAAATGACTAGAATGCAAATGAAAATTGACAGCTTGACACGACAACTAAATAACATGAAAGCATCATCTTCCGTTCCTCTGAAGGCCATTCAACAAAGATGTGAGTTATGCGGCCAAGATAATCATGATACTATTGACTGTTTCCTAATGTAAGAAGGTGAAGCGGAGTAAGTGAACTCCATAGGAGCACAATATGGTTAAGGAGGGGAAACAACCCCTACTCCAACATGTACAACCCTGGGTGGAAAAATTAGCCCAACTTTTCGTAGTCTAATAATACAAAAGGCTAGTTCAGACCTCAAGGGCAAGAGAAACCAATCTCTATGGCAACCAAACTAGATAAAATCTTAGACAAGATTGGAGGAATGGAGGAGGTCCATAAGAGGCTCGAAAGCAAATTCGAGTATGTAACAAAGAACCACCGCTCCTCAATTTATAATTTGGAAGTCCAAGTAGGTCAACTAGCAGAAGTATTATTGACCAGAAATGCGGGAACACTCCCAAGTAACACGAAGTCTAACCCAAAGTAATGAATCATGGTCATTACCCAGGCCACCGAGGAGGAACCGAGCTAAGCTAAAGAAAATAAAGGAAAGGACAAGGAAAGCGCTGATCATAATTTTCATTAAAGTGAACATGAAGTACAAACAATCAAGGAGCATAGACCTAAAAACCCCCACCCCATTTTAGAACAACTAAAGCCAAATCCATACAAGAACAAGGGGAAGGCAGAAATGCAAGAGAATAAGGAAGGCTCTCTACTGGCAAAGTACAATTTGCTTGAGATCAAAAAGTACCAACCCCCAATTCCATTTCCGATCAGAGCAATGAGAAAGTCTAAGGAAGCCTAGCTTAATAAAGTTGTAGACATGATCAAGCAACTGGAAGTATGACTCATACTAATGGAATTGATAAGAGGGAAAGTGGAAAAAGATTTGGAGGAGGAAAGGAAATTGACACTCCCACCAAAGAGGGAGGACCTAGGGGATTTTTATATTGCCTACATTATTGAGGGTGTCAAAATAGATTGAGCATTTACTAATTTGAGACCCAGCATAAACATGATGCCATATGCCTTATATCAAAAATTGGGGAGTTAGAAAGATAGTCCCCACTAAGATACTGGTAAAAATAGTAGACATATTAGTTCATCGTTAGAAAGGTATCATTCAAGATATGCACGTTCAAGTTGAAAAGTTTACCTTTCCCACAAACTTCTTCATTTTGGATATAGAAGAAGACGTGAAAACCCTAATTATACTCGGATCGCCATTTTTGGCAGCTGCCTGACCAATTATTGATGTAGATGGGGGCGAAGTGATTATAAGGGTTGGAGAGGAACAGGTGTCTTTCACCGTAACCCAGAATGAAAAAAAAAATCCTATCTAACCTGTGGCCATCATTAAGAGGATGAAATTTAGTGGAGAAACAAAGAAGAATGATGAGTGAAAGTGTTCACTGGGAAAGAAAAATTCTTACAAGAGAAGGCGAAGAAAGAATCGAAAGAAGGAAGGCAGTGGCATGAACAACCAAATGGCGTACATACATTTTTTGAGCTCCACAGCTGAGCTACCATTGAAAGATTCTCTTAAGCCACCATGAGAGGAGAAAAACATGCACCATTGAAAGATTCTCTTAAGCCACCATGAGAGGAGAAAAACATACATCGAGCTACTAATGTTAAAAAAAACGTTGCATGGGAGGCAACCTATGGTTTTTAATTGCTTTTTGTTTCCTTTTAGTTTTAGATAGTTTACAATTCCCTAGTTTGTGTGTTTTGTTTCCAAATAACTGTCGTAGAAGAGTAGATGATCAATGTTGACTTAGGATTGCTAGGGAAGAAGAGCACAATGAGGTGATAAGTGCAAATAAGAAATTAGTGAAGGATCTTGGAGGTGAAGTGAGGAAAAGACAAAAATACAGTAAAGTGCAGGAAAAGTCTCCTGCCAGGATCGTGGCCACCAGGCACAATCATCGCAATCATCTATTTAAGGCATAAAATCATGCAATTTTTAGCTAGATTTTTTTTACAATTTTACCCTTCCCTCACCTATATATTCATATCCAACCTCATTCTTTTAATCACTTTCATTTTCCATTTATCTCTCTAAACCTAACACCTCCAAATGCTCTCCCTTTTCTCTACCGATCATCTACTCTTTCATTCTCTCAAACTTTCGCTCACTCTTAATCTCGATGTTGGGCATCAAGCAGATAGTTAAGTGTACCCAATTTCGAGGTAGAATCTAAGTATGGGGCTACAGCCAAAGGAATAAGGCAGTAAATTTTAAAGCACCCTTAAATAGAGGAAGGTATTTGATTTCACTCCCTTAGCCTTAAGCAAATTTGGTTCCTAAATACTTTGATTTTGATATAGTGGATAGCTTAGGATTGAGAGACAAGGTTGAGAACCTAGGAGAAAGAATTCAGTAGGATAAGTTTATATACATTTTTAGCATCCTATTTACCAGGAACTAACCTAAGAATTCTTTACTTCTCTTCAATATGAATTGAGTAACTCATAGGACTTGAGGTTTAGGTTGCGGGGTTAACCTTACAAACTTGATTATGACACTTTATGTGAAATTTGCGGTTTCCCTGAGTCATTCATAGTTGACCAACACGATGATTTCTGTGCTATCTACTATTGGAATGAATTAATTGGGATGGAGCAATTCGATGCCAAAAATGCCCACAACAACATAATCAGAAGTTATGAACATTTGTTGTTGTATAATTCATGTGTCAAATGGTATTTGAAAAAACTGAAACCAACAAATGTTCAACAAAGGAACTTTTGATGTTGTGGTGCATGGATCACAATATCCCAGTATGCACCTATACCCACATTTTAATTCAATTGTTGCTACTCTATGTAAGAAAAGCAATAATTTAGGTGTGGGTTACTTAGTGTTAGCCATTATTGAGTATTATGGTGTCAATTGCAACAGACTTATTGTCCATCGTCCTAAGTTCATGAACCTTCATCACTTGTGGTGAGCTGAAATCTTGAAGTCCCACAATGTGGAACTTTGGGATATCAGTGCCAAATCCCATGTAAAGACTAGGGCAGGCAGGCAAGTTCAAGTTCAGCGCCTCAACAATAAGAAGATGACTCAACTAGCGAGGAGTTTGGAGAGGAGAGCAAGAAGAAGAACTTGGTTGGAAGAAGGTGCTCGTTGCAGTCTCCGATAACACCAAAACACTCACAGACACACTTGCAGAAAACTCTAGGATGAAGAAGGAGATGGCCTGCACACAATGACGCCAGAGCTAGGATATACACCATCTTCATTGATACTTTGAGGCTCAAGGCGTTCAACTACCACCTCCAACATCATCCCTGCCTAAGTCACCCTGATAAGTTTGTGTTCTAACCCTTTTCTTTTTATTGTTGTTAGTATTTTCTTCCTATGTTCTTCATGTTATTTTATTCCCCTATGGTGTGTTTGTGTACCCTTCTTCCATTAAGGATGTTGTGTTGTTTAAGTGTGGGTGTTTTTTACTTGAGTGTGAATTTTGCATTGTGTATGTTAGTTTGTTTAGGTCTGCAAATGTGAATTGTGTGTATGTAGCAATGACTAGGATTTAAGATTAATCCTGCAATGAACATAGTCTTTTAGGTTGATAAGACTTATTAGCTTATGACATTAGTGACCTAAGTTACTTAGGGCTAAATATGCTGGTTAATTAGGATATGATGTTAGTTTATTCACCCTAGGAAGTTTTCATATTCATTTATAATTTTAAGTCAATCAAATAACTGGATTTATTAGTATATTTTCATGAGAATAATTACCAAAAGCAATAAGGTAGGAAAAATAAAAATTTCAATGAAATAACTATTTCCCATCCTTCGGGTTATAAATAGAGCTAGTAGTTAATTGAGAATGTGATGTAGCTGAGTAACTAGATCTACACGCATTACAAATTTGTGCCTTTTTGTCAAAAGGTTATAACGACATTCCAACTAAGCCGCTTAATAATAACATGACCTAGTTGAGTAACCAGATCAACATTCATCACAAATGTTTGCCTCCATGTAAAAAGACTAAGTTCATGTCCTTAAAAATCAACAAAAAGAATCTTTTCAATTAAAAACCTACCAAACTTGTTAGTATCTTGATTCTTCATGAAAACCTACTTAGGAATAGCTACAATTTTGATTTGAACAAATAATTATCAAGGTGTGTGTGCAAGTGGTAAAGGTGAATAGACTTAACACTAAAAATTTGATTAGTTTGTATATTTAGTCCAAGGTACTTAGACACAAATTTCACAAGTTAATAAGTTAGAACAACTTGAGGGATTATGTTCGAAGTTAAATTTATTTCCTTAAGTCTATACCATTGCCTCATTATCAGATTTACATGTTTTATGTTTTGGTTGTTGATGTTTATTTGTTTGGTTTTATTTGCTTGAGGACAAGCAAACGTTTAAATGTGGGGATGTTGATAGGTGTAGATTGCATCTTGTTTTTGTGGATGTTGGACCAATGGTGGTTGACAAATTAAATCCCTTTATGTTTTGATAATAATAAAATATCTAGAATTAGTTAAGA
>JANKOE010000204.1:21074136-21084360 GCA_026284465.1 Erythroxylum citrifolium
TATATATGAATTTTATTATTTAATAAATTAAAAATATCTATAATTATAGTATGACACAAATGCGATATATAGTAGTTATATACTAAAAATATTAATTTGATTTGACTCTTTTTTGTTCAAAAACTTAATATTATGATATTTTTAAATATAAACTAATATTATAAAATAAAATAAATATTAAAAAATTTAATTCACCTCTTTACTATATTCTTTTAAACTTCACGATATAATTGTACGATAAAAAAATAACTTTAAAAACAGACAAAACAAAAGTAAAGAATAAAATAGAAGACGATATTGTCACTAGGCAAACAACTAACCCCAAATGCTACACTTATGAAGTTTTTACAAATTAACTAGTCGGGTTGAATCAACCAATCTAACATATTCATAACTAAATAAATAAATAATTTTTAACATAAGTCAAATAGTTAAAAAAGTAACTTATCAACTATTTACAAAACCCGTCCTTTCTTCTTCCTCTTGCCATTGTGCTCTTATCTCCTCGTCATCACTAAATCACGTATCTCCTCTCTGCCAATATCGGTCCTTCATCTATCCTCTCCAACCGCCTCCGTTGTCCTCTACCGCCTCTACAGTCTACTGTGCTCATTGATCAGCACGTAACTCCAAGGGCAGCAGAAAAATACTCATCTAGTTGCTTGAGAGAGGTAATTAAAGTCTTAAACCATTATTCCTTCAATGCATGTGTTTCTGACTTTCTAGAGAACTCTTGCTCCATACTGTACTCGTTTATAAAAGAGCTCCTTCGTAATTTTATAATTGTACTCGTTTGGATTTGTGGCTCTTAGGGGGCGTTTGGTTCGAGAGTTTGGGGATGAAGTAATGAAATAATTGTAAAAAACAGTGTTTGCTTTGAAGTTTTCAATTCCAGAAGAACGGATTTGTTGGATCCGACGTGCATTTAAATGCAACAAAACCTTGAGGTCACCTTTTAATGTTGGACTCGTGTTTTGGGTACCAGGACGAACTGGACCCTGCATACCCCAAGTTTGCACGCAACCACAACCTTCATGGGTATTGTCCTCTTTGATACTTGAACTCGAGACCTCAAGGTTTTGTTGCATTTAAATGAAAGCCTCTTACCATTAGCTCAATGGTAAAAGGCGTGCATTTAAATGCAACAAATCCTTGAGGTCTCAGGTTCGAGTACCAAAGAGGACAATACCTTTACGGGTTGTGGTCGCGTGCCAACTTGAGGTATGCGGGGCCCAGTTCGCCCCGGTACGTAAAACACGAACCCAACAAGATTTATCCCATTAAATTTGAGAATCTACTAAATCCATCAAAGGAAGTGAGTATTTAATTTTCATTCTAATCTAAGTTTTTATCACGTTTATTTTTTACTCTTTTATCCCCATTCTTTGTCCTACCATCCTCTTTACTTCCTTTTCGCCTCTTAGTTCCTTACAATTTCTCATCCTGCCTTATCACATCTCATCAACGAAGAAATTTTTTATTCTGCCCCTCCAGGTATATTTTCTGAAATTCCTCGTTTTAATTTGATATTAAATGAACTGGATAGAACCTGATTTCATCTCATTGTAAATGAGGCTTTTGCTCCTTTTTTCTTATATATTCTCGTTTTATGATTTAATCAAAAGAATAACCAATATGCTACATAGTTTAATGATGTGAAGGTGCTTATGATTATAGATTGAACAAGAACCATAAAACCAATCTGCTCCTTTTTTCCCTTATAACTGTTTTGTGATTTAATTTGATTTTTCGTATATGGTTTTAACTCTTGAAAAAAAGGAAATTTGTATTATCTTTAATTCCCATCAATGCAACAAACCAAACAACATTATTGGTATTAATACAGAAACCCAAGTTACAAACCAAACATCATTTTTTTATTTTTCATACCCATTCTTATTCCCTTCCACTATATATATTATACCCATATTCATACCCAACCCCGTGCTCAAACCAAACGCCCCCTTATAATGCATTAATAAACTACACAAAGGTGAACACAGTACTATATGGATTTCATGTTATGCAACATAGGCCATGTTCAACCCATGTTCCTCTAAAATTATGATAAAACTTCTCTAATTTGGCTTCAATTTGTCCAAATTCACTCTTTCATTGTAGACCTAAAATAAGGCTTGTAAACAAAATATAAAGCAAATGCAGCATCAAATCCTATAAAAATCATCAAAAACATAAGTTAAATACTCTCCTAATCATGTTAAAAACATGAATTAATTAGCACTTATCCATTTAAGATGTAACACTTTACCATTTGTTCTAATATTTAGAGGCATAAGACACTAAGGGTTTGTTTTTATCAAATAAGCTAAGGATCATTATTTTAGTGGTTTTAATAATTATCATGACCAATATTATCTTTAAAAAAATTTATATACCAACAAATAGTTTAATATTAGTTATGATGACTATGCCATTTAAGATTGTCTTAACTTTCCTTAACCTGCCATTGGAACATGTGTCATGTTTAGCCAGAAGTGAATAATGAAAAGAATGAAAAAATTATTAAGAGCAAAAGAAAATAAAAGACAATTAAGAAGATGAGGGACCATTATGTCTATGTTTGCAGAGGAATAGACTTAGTACTACCAAGTAAGGCACATGTATTCATGTTACCCTGAAGAGAAGGCAAGGTATCATTGCTTTTTCAATCTTCTTGCTGATTCCCATTTAGTTATCATTCCACATTTAGCCTCTCGGTGAATTTAGCACTTTAAACGGGGACCATAATACTAAAGGCAGACTAGTAAAAGAGAAGAAAGTTAAAAAACATTATTGCTTATACTGCTTAGTCAATAATAGTTACGTTTAGGCGGAAGTTCTTAAAGACGCCATTCACCGAAATGCCAATCACGATGTCTTCTTTGAACAAGAAAGTGGATAAAGCAAAAGACAGGCAGTTGATGGAGATTAATGAGAACCAGAGTTAGGCATCAGATACTAAGATTGTACTTTGGTGACTAAGCAAACCTTGTCTTTTCATTCCTCTTCAACTTCAAGCACTTCTGGTACGTCGTTGAATAGCTGTGCACTCATCTATTAATTAGAACTGATCGATCACGTTTTCCTCCTCAACGGTTCTATTCTATTCAAACACACGTATCTGCAGAAGTTTATTTCCAATGGCTTCTTCCTCATCAACTATCTCCTCTATGTTCAGTGTTTCTCTGTGCTCACTCCCATCCTCTATGCCAAAAGATTGTAGACCTTACGCTTTCTTAGTATCACCACCACAACCCAACGTGGTTCCGGAGAGACTTATCAACAAGAACTCATTTAGACTGAGACGGGCTTGTGGCGTTGTTGGTCAGGATTCTACTTCTAATAAGAGATATGACAGCAGCAGAACAAAGGCGTTAATGGGTTGTGCGGCTATGGGGGCATTACCAAAGAAGAAGGTGGAGGTGTTTGAGACAGAGGAGGACATGGCCATGTCGCTGGCCAAATACATCGCCGATTTGTCGTCTAAGTTCATCAAAGAGAGAGGCTTATTCAGCATTGTCCTTTCAGGAGGTACTCTCATACAGTCCCTAAGGTAAGTGACGAGAACAGTGAATTCAGTATTGGTGGTATTTGGTACTAATTAGCTAACAATCATTATATTCGATGTGATGATGGCTTTTGAGGTTGCAGAAAATTAGTTGAACCGCCATATATAAGCTCAATAGAATGGTCTAAATGGCATGTTTTCTGGGTGGACGAGAGAGTTGTTCGTGAGCACCATGTTGACAGCAATTACAGACTAGCTTTTGATGCTTTCCTCTCTCGGGTACACATATGCATACTTTATCTTTAAAAGAATCGCCAAACATTAAATGTACCCTTTGGAGAACGCACCTGCTCCTCATGAACTTTTTTTTTTCTTTCCCCTTCTAAAAACTATTTCCAAATAACGAGTCATTTGGAGGATATGATATTTTACTGCAATCTTAACCTTAATTGATCCATAAGACAAGTATATGACACATTGAACATTGGGAAAAAGAGAAATGCACTTAAGAATCCATCTTTAGCAAAATAAAGCTGATATCACAATATTGAAATAACGATACTGTTGGTTTCTATTATTCTTCTTTCGTGTTAGGTTGAAAGGATATATATATTTCAATCTAATATCAAATTCAGTGTAATTATTAACTTGTGTGCTATGCATAAGCAGATTAATGGTTCTATTTTCTGATTTCTTATAGGTACCAATTCTCCTCGCTAACGTTCATAACATTAACGATGCTCTATCAGCAGAAAGTGCAGCGGACGAATATGAAACCCGAATAAAAAATTTGGCGTATACCAAGGTCGTAGACACATCTTCTGTGACAGGACTTCCAAAATTTGATCTAATCCTACTAGGAATGGGACCAGACGGGCACGTAGCTTCGCTGTTTCCAGGACATCCAGCTATCTGGGAAAAGCAGAAGTGGGTTACTTCCATCACAGACTCACCAAAACCACCTCCACAAAGAATTACTTTCACGTTCCCTCTCATAAACTCGTCTTCTCATGTTGCACTAGTAGCCTGTGGTGCTGGTCAATCTCCTGCTGTGCGCACTGCTCTTGGAAAGAGCCAAATTGCCGACACTCTTCCTGTCAAAATGGTTTCTCCTGAGCAGCAGTTAAACTGGTTTTTGGACAAAGATGCAGCTTTTTAAAGTTGAACCCTTGGCTTAGATGCATATGCTCATCAAATAAGACTATGGTTACTATCTAGCTTGTATGCATGTTTATTTTGATCATCAGTGGATTGCGGTTGTAATGTCGGTTAAGTTCGAATGCGTCGAGCCTTAAATCCAGTCAAGTCGTTTGATCGAACCTGACATGAATATAATAATGCTTAATGCAGTGCTTTTCTTATTTGAATTATCTTCTTCTAGAGTGATTAGACAAAGTTTTCTACTTTCTAAAAAACATAATTTTGTGAAGAAATGAGAAAAAGAGAAATAAAGAATGCCAATATGGATCATATTGTAACATGTCAAACTGTCATTTTAGTGGTTGAAGTGCTCCAATAGTTAAAAAAAAGCAAAGGGGTTGGACATTTTACTGGAGGCGCATTAATTTATGTGTGGTAAAAGTAAAAGAATTGGTTGCTTTATTTACGTGTGCATGTAGGAGAAGCAATGCTGACTTGAGCACATGGCTTGGATAATGGAAACACGTGCCCGATGCCAATCCTCTCTTCCACTTGGAGACCAATGGATTTCATTATTGAATAAATATCATGTATTTAACAACAAATCGCACTTCAGGTTCTTTAAAAATGATAATTTCTTTTAAACCAAAATTTGGCTCAATAAGAAAGAAAGTTTGTATAAAGGAAGTTCATATAATTATGAAACATCTACCACAATTTTTTAGCATGAGTTTTTATGATACTATATAGGATGAGAGAAATGCACATATCACACTCATTTGTACAAGAATTTAATACAGAGTACTGTGGGCTGTAATAAAAGAATGAAAACTTGTTGAACTTATTAAAGAGTAAAATTTTTCACTTAAGCATAATTTAAGTTACTATTATTGATGCTGAAATAAAAGAATGAAAAATTATTGACCTTATTAAATGATAAAATTTTTCACTTAAGCGTAATTTAAAATTAGTTTTTAGGTTACTACTATTGATGCTGAAAGATTAACACAGCATATTTCCAGTTAGGAAGTTGAGGATATCTTGAAAACATTGAACCCCTACAAAGCCCCTAGTTGGGATGGATTCAATTCATTCTTCTACAACAAGACCTAGCACCTAATCAAGCCTACGATGATAGCTGTTGGGAAGTTGTTGACAGAGTTTAATCGTACCTTCATAACGCTAGTGCATAAACTTGGGGAGTATAATACTTTTCTGACTTTCGACCAATCTTATGTTGCAATACAGTGTATAAACTCATCTCAAAGCTGTTAGCTCAAATATTTAAGAAAGTCCTGGCTAATTACATCGACTTATCTCAGGGTGCATTCATCCCTGGACGGGTCATGGGAGACAACATACTCCTTATGCAAGAACTTATTAAATCTTATGGCTCTCAAAGAGGTAGGAAGAATTGCTTCCTCAAAGTAGACTTCAAAAGCCTTTTGATAGTGTTGACTGGCAATTCCTATTAAACACACTTCTGACCTTGAACTTCCCACATACCTTCATTTAGTCGATTTTTGAATGTGTCACCACTCCCTCCTTTAAAATCCTAGTGAATAGGCAGCCTAGCAAGCATTTTAGGAGCTCCAAAGGACTTCAACAAGGTAACCCCTTATCTCGATATCTTTTCATCCTTATAATGGAGGTTTTTAACAGAACTTTAATAGCAGTGGTTGCACATACTAAAGCTTTTAAATACCACTCCAAATGCAAAGGTCTGAGGATTACTAATATAAGCTTTGCAGATGATCTTATTTTGCTTTCAAAGGCGAACCACATTTCAGTTTCTATATTAATGAAAGCACTCAAAATCTTCAACAAACTCACTGGTTTGGAGGTTAACTCTGCCAAAAATAGCTTCTTCTTAACCAAATCTGCATTGGGGTATAAAACACATCTCCACTTCATAATTGGTTTTAGATTTCAACCCCTCCCAGTGATCTACCTCGGTATACCTCTTTCAAACTCTACTCATACAGTTGCTGATTTTCTTTATTGATTAAACAAATCAAGAACAAAAGTGCTAATTGGAGCTCTAAAACTTTAGCAATTGTCGAGAGATTATAACTTATATCATCTGTTTTGAACTTGATAAATATTTTTTGGACTGCTCATTTGATTATTCCTAGGAAAGTCATTAAAATTATAAAGAAGCTCTACAATAACTTTCTTTAGCATGGTCAGGAGGATTCTAGTAGGAAAGCTCACATGCAATGGAAGCATATATGTTTACCAGAAGACAAAGGGGGACTTGGCATCATATCTCTAAAGTTGATGAATACAATCATGTTGGCCAAAAGACTTTGGAGATTGAAGATTGATAAACAAGCATTGTGGTGTAAATAGATGCATAGTATTTTCCTGAAAGGTCGAAGCATTTAGAGTATAAATTGTAAACCCACCTTCTTATCCATATGGAGGGCCATCTTAAGAATAAGGGAGCTTGTGCGCCATGAATTTCATACCATTCTTGGCAATGGCAAAACCACTCATTTTTGGTTTGACTGCTAACTATCTTGTGATCCATTACATAATATGCCGAGTGTGGATAGTTCCAGAGCAATCCTACCTCTAGAGGTAACAGTGTAGGAGGCTCTAAGCGATCGAAGCATATTCAATCATCGTACAATCCCCACTTCCATTTACCTTGAATTACTCCAAACTAATCTACATGAAGACACAGATAGGCTCATTTGTGAACACTCTAGAAATGGACCCTTTACCTATAAATCTTGCAAGGACTTCCTCCAGAGATAGCATAGCCTTCTTTATTAGACCCGAGTGGTCTAGGTTAAAGATTACCACCCAAAAGCGGTACTTACCTTGTGACTTGCTATAAAAACATGATTGTTGTCTGATGATAAAATTCAGACTTTTTTCTACATACCAAATAGATGCATACTCTGTCAGTAGGAAAAGGAAAGCCATGAACACCTATTCTTCCAATATGAGTTTGTAAATCCTAGTTGGATAATGATTCTGCATAAATGTTATGTGATGAATGTTCCTTATAGTTAGACCTCTCTTATTGCTTGGTGTTATCGTTTTGTGCTGCATAATGACCCTGCATGTTGGAGCTTCTGCGTAGTACTCTGCTTGCATGTTAAAGCTATTTGGGATGAGAGGAACCTTTGCATATTTCAAGATAGAAGCACTACTCAAGCACAATTCTTGAACAATCTATACTTGCAAATTAGACGATACATCAACTTACACAAACTCACTTCTCCTAGGCACGCATATTGGTCTGAAATGTGGAATGTTTAGACCTGGTTAAACCTTGTCGTTAACTCTCTTCATATTGTCTTTTAATATTTGCTAACACCTCTATAATACTTTTTATAGCTTGTGTAAACGTTTGATTGCCTTTAAGGCTTAATTCGTCACATTTTCTCTAAAATAAAATCAATCTTCAGGTTTTGGTTGGCTAGATAATTACTAACTTAATTTGACCAATGGCCATCACTTCTATCTTTTTTATTGATAGAAACAATTAGACAAATTTTAAAACATTGGTAGATACAACATTCATTTGCACAATTTTAGATGAGACCAATGAGCATCCCATCTCCAGATGCTCCTTCATCTCTTCTTAAATGTTGCACGTTTTGCGATTATTATAGCTGCTGGACCCTTCTTTATGTTGCAATGCTGCTATTACTTTGCTAAGTGTCCCTTCGATATGGTTCAACTTGTTTGCTATGCCGAGCTCCAATCGACTTATGCTATCTTGGAGTCCCGTTAACCCTCCTTCAAGCATTTCAATATGTTCCTTATTAGTAGACATATTGTGGGTGGCTCTGATACCACTGATAAGTCCCAGTCTAAACCACAATGATTTTTTTGAACTGATAGAATTCTACTCAGGGTGAAAATAAGCCAGAAGATGTTGTTTTGAATGAATTGAACTGATATTTGATTCCTTCTTCTATTAGAATTTAAATACATGTAAACAACAACCACTTCCTATTAAATAACAACAACTACTTGAAACCAGAATTCACAATCACAATTATGGCAATTAAATAACTGACACTTATCCACAATATCAAAATATAAATTGACTCATTCTAACCTAAAGAACAAGAATAAAACATATATGACTTGCATGACTCACGTACTCCAACATTTTCGATTCTTAATGGGTACTCGTGTAGATCTTCTTCACTTATCAATGTAAGATCAAACTTTCATTTGGGCCGAAAAAGACTTCTCCTATTGTCCAAAAAGACTCTTATTAAGAGATTTGCTAGCCTCATAACTAAGAGTATTGTTAGCTGGGGGAACAACAATGACATCCAAGAAAGGGAAGAAGGAAACTGAGACAGAGAACAAGTCAACAGAAACTTTGCTGTTGTTACGTGGCAGATTTATTTGCAAAGTACACGAAAATATGAAGCTCTTTTAACATTGTCTTATCTGGTGGCACTCTCATCTAGTGTCTCAAGTGAGACATTCATGGATAAGTTAAACGACTATATACTTCATTAACCTGATGCTAATTGATTCTTGTCAAAACCTATGTAGTTATTTATTAATGGGAATAAGAAAAGGGATAAGGAGGGAAAGAATAATTGATAAATATAAAGTTGTGTATTGGTGATGAAACAAAAGAAAAAAAAAGCTTATTGCTACAAATAATATGAATTAAGTTTGATGAACTAGATATATCAGTGTGACATCTAAACAATAAAACAAAGAAATATATAGACTAAATTGCTATATAGTTAAAAGATACTAGTCGGGGAAATAAATAGTTCTCGTTGATTTTCCTTTTATTTTTTTCCTTTATTTGTTGAAGGAAATGGCCCTAAGAATATATTTGAAAACTTCAAGAAACTATTGAAATTGTGATATGTAAACTAGATATAATGGTTGAAATGGCACGTGTTTTTACGTGGATGAGAGTTTTCACAAGGATCATGTTGATATCAACTATAAGGTAGCATTTGATTGTTTACTTTCGCAGGTAGATGAAACAGGTCCACTTTCATCTGTGCGTAATATGCATTTATAAGTCATTTTAGTTTCTAACTTTTTAAAACTATAAATTTAATTAGGCCAAAAGTGCATCTTCAACTTTAACATTTATAACATAATATAAAATAGACAATAAAATTTTAAAGCATTCGAATTAAACCCTAACATTTTTAAACCATTCAAAATAGACCTTAAGTGGATGCAAATTTTATAGAATTAGCTTCTTATCAGTTAGATACTGCATCAATGATGACATGACAATATTATTTACTTTTCTAAATAGAAAATGATCCCACGGTCATATGACAAGTGAGATTTATAAAAATGGGTTTTACTACCACACAGTAGTTGGACCCACTTTTTAGTTAATTTGAAAAAGCTAATTAAGTGACATTAGAGTCTACATTCTATTTAAAAATAAAAAATAATGTCACATCAATATTGACGTGATATTTAACTAACATAGAATTAATCTCGTTAAATTTTTTGTTCATTTAAAGTCTGCTTTGAACGTTTGGAGAATATTAGGGTTTAATTTAAATGCTTCAAAACATTAGGGTTCAAGTTGTATTATATTGTAAACTTTGAGA
>JANKOE010000204.1:21089967-21102181 GCA_026284465.1 Erythroxylum citrifolium
ACTTAACTTTAATTAAACTTGTTTAATTAGAAATAAGTCATTTAAAAAAATCGAAAGCCTAACAAAACAACTTCTCTGTGTAATCTCTAGACTACTGCTACTTTGTGCTCTTCCAATCGCCACGCTCCAGCCAAAACCGCGTCAACTAGCTCCATCTTGTGAAGCTCAACATGGTGGGGTCTTTAATGGCAGCTCATACTACCTCTTTCTGGAAGCTTCATCATCATCTATAGTATTTGATGATGGGCGTTAATCACCCATCGCCTTAGGAACCGACACCCTCTTAGGTTTGTGGGTGTTCTTTTCCGACGACACAATCATGATAAAAAAGGAGTAGAAGATCAAACGCTGGTAGAAGATCGTGATCATTCTTGAAGAGAGAAGACGTTTAAAGAAAAAAGAGAAAAATCTACTCAAAACTTTCTAAACGAATTATCGGCGTTTGTGGGTATTTCGTAATTTTTGATCAACCGAAAGGAAAACGCTAGTCCTCCTAACCTTTTTGAAAAATAGCTGATTGGGTTCAATTATCCAACTCAATCAGCTGAATCATCAAACATAATAGGCACTTGTTTAACATAGTTAATAAGCTAAAATGATCAATAAGCTAATTTTTGGCTAAAAAGCCATTCGCCAAACGGGGCCAATAATTACAAAAAGTCAGAACCAATCCCTCTGCACATTTTGCATGTAGGTCACCCGCTTATATTTTAAGTAATTAGCGAATAATATTTTAATTAGTGACCTACATTTTTTTCATAGGAGTTAATTATATTTTAATTAATTATATCTTAATTAGATTTTAATCAATTAATTAAATTTTATCTTAATTAATTATTTTAATTAATTAATTATGTTTTAATTAATTTAGATTTTATCTTAATTTAATTAATTAATTATATTTTAATTAATTGCATTTTAATTATATATTTAATTAAAAATATTATTATTTGTAAGAATCAAAACTATTCCTCCAAAAAATACAGACTAGTACCTAAAATTTAGATTTGAAAAAATTATTCAATCAACTATAATAAATAACATTTCCCATTTATTCTCGTAACCTTAACCAATTACCTCCTAAATTCTTTCTTGCATTTTCTTTTTATCATTTACCATTTTCTCAAAAGTTGGTCCAGAGTCATTTGGGGAATGTTTCACCGTTATCTTGTAAGGCCTTACGAAGAAGCTCAGTGGTATTAGAGTTGCTGCCTGGGTTTATTTCAAGTCGAGAGTTCGATTCCCAGAAAAACAATTTGGGATAGAACAAAGGAGAAAACAGTACCTGCAGTAAGGGCTGACTGTGGGCCCACGTAGGAGACTGCGTGGTTCAGGCAATGTTCAGAATTTTGTACCGTACCGGCCGGTATTTCAAATACCGGTCAAATACCGGAAATTTTAAAAAAATGGGAGACTTTTTTGCAAAATTTTCAAAATTTTCCTCCCTCTTTCCTACCTCTCCTTCCCCCTTTATTTTACTAATATGGACTATTTTGTAATTTTTAAAAAGTTTAGGGACTATTTTATAAATTTAAAAAATATCCCGAAACGGTACCCGGTACGACCGGTACCGATACAGTTCCGTTCCAGAGCCCAATCTGGTACCAAGTCCAGTACGGTATTCAGAACATTGAATGAAACAGATAGTTTTCAGTATAGATCTTCAAAAGAAACTCGAATTTATTGTCTCGCGTATACTTAAAATTGGAAAGTAAGCAATTTAAAATATTAGTTCGACTTGCTCTAGCTTAATTTAAAATTAGTGAGTCAAGTTTAATTTAATTCTGTTTTAAATAAAATTTAAATTTTAAATCGACTCATAATTTAATTAAAAATTTTGAAAGATTTAATCTTTAATTTGTAAAATAATGTTATTTTAATATAATTAAATAAAATAATTTTCTTTTAATACCATCTTAATATATTTAAATTAAATTCAAACAAATCTTAAATTATTATTAAAGAGTTTATAAAAATTTGATGTAAACTAATAGTCTCATTAATTATTAGTAACTTAAATAAACACAATTAATTTATGTCAGTTTGTAATAGATTAAATAAAAGTTAATTATAATAAGATTCAACCACTTTCTTAATTTCATTTGTAGTTTAGAATTTAGATTTAAGTAGACCTCAATAATTCTAAAACTGGCCTTCATATATTTTTAGTAATTATACTTCTTTGTTTCTTTTATGTTATAGAATTGATGAATAATTTAAATTTAGTATAAATTGTGATAGTATACTACTATTTACACAGTAAAGTTATTAATTATCAAACTACAAAATATTTTAAAAATAAATAATTAAAATCAAATCGGACTTTGAAAAAAAAAATACGGGAACCTTTTGTCATTTTGTCTTAAATTATTTTGGTTGTATCTATCATTACTTAAAAACAAAATAGAAAACGATGAAAAGGTTATCGAATTTCGTAATGAAACTCAAACTACTAGCCTAGCAAGAACCTGTGGCCACAGTAAATGAAAGGGACCGTCTCACTTGTTTCTTTTCGTCTCATAAACCATAAAATACATTAAGATGATAAAGAAAGAAAAGGTAATGAAATGGTATCGATGAGGATTCGAGTCCAGATTTTCTGTTCAATATTATGGTGTTTTATTGTGTCCAATATATCTCAGCCATTTATTTATGTAGATCTCGTATGAGTTTCGTGTAGATCCCGCAAAATAAATAGCTGAAATTTTATAAGACAGAGTAATATTGGACATAAAATCTGGATGAGTAGGATTCTCAATCCAAAGTCACCAAGCATGACGTACTTACCCAATTAAAAGACAAATGAATATCGTAATCGACCAACTTCATAACTATTCAGGAAACGAGAAATCTGATAACCGGACGGACAACTTTCTTTGAACCTAACCCCTACTTGGCAAATATCATTCATGTCAATTTAGCTGTAACTCTCAAGAATGACCAGTCAAAGCATGGAATCACTTTGGCCTAACCTTTTCCTTTTCCTCCTTGAAATGGTTGTATCCGTCCCATCCCGTGCATCAATGCTTTTATTCTGTTAACGAAGTATTGACCTGAACTGTATTATAATCTTCGGCTGTTACTGAAAATTGAGGGAATTGATGGTCCCCTCCCCTCGGAGGGTTTAATTGACAGTGACAAAGGATAATTACGTCAAGTTACAAATAGAGCAATTACGTATTCAAATCGACGTTGAGAATATCTCAGTATCTCACCCGTCCATTTCCTTTTCCTTTATAAGTGATACTTTCTGATTTATGGCCCTGGAGGACATCTATGGCATGTCGTTTATTGACGTCCACGATTAGGACACAATTATGACGAGTTGTCCATTAACACAGCTCATGTTGACACTATTTGGTCGAAACAAGTTGTCTGCCACACATGATCACGGTAATTAGCACTTGATAGTTGACCTAAGAGGGAAAAAACGCCCCTTTTACCATTCTCATTAATGTTTGTCTTTAATAATTGTAACAGTTAATTAATGTTTATGTTCAACATAATTTATTAAAAAAATCTAGTATTCAAAAATTTCAGTGTGGTTTACTTATTTATTTGTATAGTAAATAAAAGTAACAATAAAGCCAAAATCTGTAAGGAGAAAAGAAAAGTGATATGAATAAGTGGAACCACGAGATGAGAAAGTGTAGGGGAAAAAGAGAAAGGGTACCACTTTGAGAGTGGGAATACTGGGTGCAGAAATAGACTGAAAAGATAGATTGGCCAGTCACTCAATCCTCACTCTTCTCCCAATCCATTGGGTGGTTAGTGGTTACTTCACCCACTTTTTGTTACTAATCAACAATGTAAAGATTAGATTTAAAAAAAAAGATAAAAATAGAGATCTAACCCAGATTAATAATATGTCTTAGAGTATAGTCTACACCCAGGCCAAGAGTAGGGACTAGAGAGAGAGAAAAAGTGAAAGACATAAAAGAAATGCAATGCAAAGCAGTTGTTGGGTTCAGTTGATGTTTAAGAACTTCACTTTTTTTAAAAAAAATTATAAAAAGAAACCTCAATCATGTCAAGCTTCTTCTTCTCCTTCTGATATTTTTGTTTGAAAAACTAATTTAGTTTAAACAAACAAATGAGAAGTTCAAAGAACAAGTAAACTAGTGGAAGTGAGCATTTTTCTTGTGAGCATCAAAGATCGCTTCTTTTTTTTCTCAATGTGCGTCACCCCACCGGAGGTCAGCTCTCCAGCGGAAATTTCTGGTGGGAAGTTGTGCGTCTGCCTTCCATTGCTGCCGTCACTGTCACAGCTTTGGCCGGAATCGCTTTGTTCGCCGCCATTTTTACAAATTAGTAGTTGGTAGCGAAAGAGTGAGTTTTTCAAAACCCATCCTTTTTTCGGCTAGTTTGATTCTTAAGTTGCTGGTTATGGTTGGTTCGAGATAATTGGAACATTGAAAAAAACTTTAAAAGGGAGTAAAGTAAATGAAAGCTCTGAAGCGAAGTCACACATCGTCTTCGTCTTCAAATTCCTCTTCTCCATCGTCGTCGTCGACAGGGTCGTCTTCGTGGGTTCATTTGCGTTCGGTCTTATTTGTTGTTAATTCCTCCTCACCAGCTTCTTGTTCATCTTCTGATCGGTGAGTCTCTCAACTCCTTTTCTTTCCTTCTGCCCTTGATTCGCTGACTATAACATGTAATTAAGGTTGTGTTTTTTGCCTTTATTCAGATCGGATCTCTGACTACGTTTTTCAGTATCAATCTTTAATAGTTGCTTGCTCTTCTTCATACTTGTTCCCCTTTCCACTCCTACTTCCCTTTGCTTTTTAGTAACTAGTTTTTCTTCCTTTTTTCTGTCATTTTACTTCGTTTAGTTGGATTTGAGCTCATGCCTCACCGTTTGGCTTAATTGCTACTTTCTTATTACTCCATTAAAGTGTAGATTTACTGAAGAACTATACGTGTGTACTACGAATAGAATAGGTTTGAATTTGTTCATCTGGTATTTATTCATCTGCATTACGTGAATAACAGGATAGGCATTCATTTCTTGTTATTCTAAAATTGGAATATAACTTATCCTGGTTCACAAATTTTTTGCCTGGAGGGGCAGTTCCAGCTTTTTTTAAGGCATTTGGGTAGTTCGCCAAACTAAACAGTATGGAGTAGTTGTTTGTCTGCTGTAAGAATGTTACAGCTTTCTAAATTGAAATTTCTGAAATTTAAATTGTTGTCACTTCTTGCTTCAATCCCTCCTATGCCCCCAACAACCATATTAAAACATACAGGAAAGAACTTGGGGGAAATTAGAGAGGATGGAGGGAGCCAGGAGGGACAACAAAGTTAGGTGCCATTGTTAGCAACATTTACCTTCTTTATTTTACAATGGAACTGGACAGAATTTATTCAATAGTTGGTTTTTAGTTTTAATTAGGTTGTTCTATTCTTCATAGTAAATGCCTTCCTGCCTTGTTTTTGCATTGCATTTTACTGTCATTGGATTCTGAATTTATGAAAGCTTTGATTGTGATCGCTCTTTCATTTCAGGAGCCATCTAAAATCACCATGGTCTCGTAGGAAAAGAAAACATGCCCTTGCTCCTCGACAATGGAGAAGTTTATTTTCACCAGAGGGGAAAGTTCGTGATGGTGGAATAAAGTTCTTGAAAAAAGTTCGAAGTGGAGTGAGTAATCATTGCACTTGCTATCTTATTCTGTTATGTTGATGTTTGTAGTTTACCTCTTCTATTTATTGATATAGGGGGTTGATCCAAGTATTAGAGCAGAGGTTTGGCCTTTCCTTCTTGGAGTGTAAGCTTCCTTAACAATGTTTTACTAAAGCAAAGGTTGTGGCTGTGCATCTGTTTGTAGATCCTTACGTCACTTTTCAACCCTACAAAATGTTACTGTTCTTAGATGGTTGTACTTTGGCATTTTTGGAATAGCCAAATCCATACACATGGCATATTGTAAATTTTCTGCATTTCTCTAATGCTATTCTACTTTGGAATCATCAGTGGTGGATATCTAACATGATCTGTCATGTCTTTGTTACTTAAAGAGCTTCCGCTTGCATTTTGTTAATCTCTGTTTTTCTATCTGAAACATTTCAAATTTTCAATGCTACGTATGAAATTGTATATATCGAGTTTTTACATATCTCAAGAATCAGGTTTATTTCTTTTTAGTGAGAGCTTTTATTTCAATCTCTATGGGTTCTTCACATAGTTTGCTCCAAAATATTTTGTTGTCTTTTGTTTGAATACCTTATTTGATGACATTTGCTTTCATCCTTTAACAGCTATGACTTGAAGAGTTCCAAAGAAGAAAGAGAAAATATAAGAAACCAGAAAAGGTACCCTTGCACGGTTCATCTTCAAAATTCTAAGCGGTTGATTGGCAATTGTTGATTTATTCTCCATATGTAGCTTCTGGTTTCTATACTTGGCATTATGTTATCATGATTCTTCTTTGACAATCTGTGGATGTAGAAAGGAATATGAAAAACTCCGTAGACAATGTCGGCTGTTGCTCAGGTGCAGCAATAATAGCTTTAAGTTGAATGATATTGTCGGAACAAGCTGTGATGGGGACATCAGCAACATTGTCCAGGACACAGACTCTTGTTATGAAGATGTCGTAAGTGCGAGGGACTCACTTTCTAGTGAAGAAAACAGTGTAGATAGTGGGGACTCTGATGATGCCTCTAATATACTGATGGAAGGTTATGATAGTCCAAGGCAAGAAACAAATGTTGATGCGTCTGCACCAAACACTGACTCGCCTGACTCAGATTCCTCTGAGGACCCTGATGCCATTGAGGCTTCCTCATCCTCAGATAACAGGGAAGAGGAAGCTTCTGATCTACCTTCCAATGACAATGCCCCTCTTTCGGTTACAGAATTAAACTCAAACCTGCACACTGCCACTGAGAATTATGCCACATGGCAGCGGATCATTCGTGTTGATGCAGTGCGAGCCAACTGTGAGTGGATACCTTACTGCCAAACCCAAGGTGCGATATCAGAGTGTAGAGCACGCCGGTCTGCTGAGGCTGTTGGGCTTAAAGACTATGATCACCTGGAGCCCTGCAGAATTTTTCATGCTGCACGATTAGTTGCTATTCTTGAAGCCTATGCACTCTATGATCCTGAAATTGGTTATTGCCAGGGAATGAGCGATCTACTTTCTCCCATAATCGCTGTGATTACCGAGGATCATGAGGCATTCTGGTGTTTTGTGGGTTTCATGAAAAAGGCCAGGCATAATTTCAGACTTGATGAGGTGGGGATTCGAAGACAACTTAGTATTGTTTCAAGGATTATCAAATGCAAGGACTCTCACCTGTATAGGCACTTGGAGAAGCTTCAAGCTGGGGATTGTTTTTTCGTTTACAGGATGGTGGTTGTGCTATTTAGGAGGGAATTAACATTCGAGCAGACTCTTATCCTGTGGGAGGTGGTGTGGGCAGATCAAGCAGCAATAAGGGCTGGCGTTGGAAAATCTGCATGGAGCAGAATAAGACAGCGAGCACCACCAACAGATGATTTATTGCTCTATGCTATTGCAGCTTCAGTATTGCAGAGGCGGAAATTGATTATAGAGAAGTATAATAGCATGGATGAGATTTTGAGGGAATGCAATAGCATGGCAGGGCATCTTGATGTGTGGAAGCTCCTTGACCATGCACATGATTTGGTGGTGACCCTGCATGACAAGATAGAGACATCTTTGTAATGGGGTATTTCTTAGCTTGAACTAGAACTTGAGATGGCATTTCTTTCCAGTTATTCGTTTTGTTTTTCACTTTCAGAGCCAAGTTGCAAGTGGCAATGGCATGCTACGAAAGATCTTATTAGGCTCATCTGCATTTCATTGCTATGGAAAATGATTTGCAGAATCACATTGCACTGCAATGAACAGGTGAGTTCCGCACAATTGATCAGTGTATCATAGTTGAGGAATATTTAACATAATTTGATTAGAAGATTACATATTTTTTTCGGCCCAGCCAGAATGCGCAATGCATTGAACCGCTTGTAACTTAGATTGCCAAAAGTTTGCCTTGAATTCTGATGTTCTGATTCCATCTTTCTTATGTTAAATGGAAAATCTGTATGGACCTAACTAACAGTAGATATTCATTATTTTCTGATGTACCCGAAAAGAAGAAATGTGATTTTGATAGAGCAAGGAAGCAAATGCACTTATCAGGTCGGTGCTTCTTAAGCCGGTCAGGCTTCTATAAACAAAGAAACAGAAACCCTTTCCCTGTGGCTGTATGGATGTTATTCATAATTAAGTCACATGGATGAGCCACGTGCATAGGGACAAGGCGTAGACAAACAAATCCTAACAAAAATATGGTTGATGTTCTTTTAGTAAATTACACTGCTAAAATAACTTTGTTGACCTTGGGACGCTAGTTCTTTTTGTTCAAAATACTGAATTAGTTGATAAGATTTAATTGCATATAACAAACTTGGTCGCAAATTATTTACGAAAAAGGGTCATAGATAATTAAGTGACTTAAGTGAATTAAGGGTCGGTTAAAAGAAAAAAAGGGAATTAAGTGACTGTTTGTTGTTATTTCTTTTTTCTATCATAATTTTTTATTTTTATTTCTTTATTTTTGTTTCTGATTTTGTTTGTTCACAAAATAAAAATTTATTATAAAAACTTAAAATAAAAACTTGTTTGATCTTAATATCCTGTTTTTCAGTTTTATTTTATTATAATATTAAATATTCATATTAAACTTTAATTTAATTTATTTTTAATATATCAAATTATATTCTTAAATTCATTAATGCTCATAATTATAAGAAATAAAAATATGAATAATTAATATAAATAAAATTTTACGTAACAAAATTCAAATAAAATATAATAATTCATTCCATAAATCTTTTGAATTCCTAAAATTTCAAAGTCACGCCAACAACATAAAAATACGATTAGAATTATATGCAATAATAGAAGAAATTTGTTTTCTTTAGATCCAACCACCAATTATCAACATTCTTTAGATGTGGCAATATGACTCCTGTAAATCACCACATTAATCAAGATTTTGAGCACTTTATTCCTAAATCACTCCTCTTAAATAATTTTCTCTGATTAGTCCAAGTTTTCAGCTTGGTCATCACGAAAGTGTAAATGGTTTGTTCTCTACAAGCTTTATGCTTGTTTTGGGGACCATAGAGAAAAGTTTGCATATATCATTTGCTCACTGGTTACTCTCCTTCCTTTCTTGGATGATTTCATTTATTGCATTTGTCAAGGATGACTTCAAAAGTTTCAACAACAACCTCACTTAAGGCTCTCCCTTACAGGAGGTCTTAAGTTCGAGTTACGCAAAAGGAGAAGAAATGGGAAACTTTCCCTGTTGATGATCCTCTAGCCTTCTGGGCAAAACTCCTTGATCGGATCAATTACGAACGCCTCGCTTTCAGCGGCAGTGTGAGAGTTGAAGCTACTAGGGAACCGAAAGCTGCTGGGAACCTGGTACTGAGCAGGGCTAATGATCAATCACTAATTGACCAATCAAGTACGTGACAACTCTTTGTGCGTAGAAGTTTACAAGATACGTAGGAACCTGAGGGATCTTGAGGTTCTAGATTTATTTCGTTTAAGGCCTTTGAGGAAGGGTCTTAGGAGCTTAGGATTAGTTCGGTTAAGCTGGGATATTTAATGTAATAAAAAAAAAGTAACTCCTCACGTTAGAACCATCCCTGTAAATAGAAAGAGGCTGCCCTTTTCGAGGTAAATAGTATAACTTGACATATGTCACGATGAGCATCTCAACACCATGACTAGCAACATATTTCCAATCTTTCTAAAGTTAACCTTCGGAGTTTCAATAACATATTGTATTTACATTTAGCAATTCCCTAGCCCCTAAATTTTTCTTCAAAACAAAATGCTATATCAAATCCAAACTATAGCATAATAAATAGTAAACCATAGTTCATGAACATTAGAATAAAAATGGATATATCATTTGGTTGACCAATGACCTAGCATAATTGGTATTAGGCATCTAAACAAAGCCTTGCTTTGTTTCACCCCTAGTGGATAATATATATTAAAATTGACATCTTATACCCAATGTCTATGAGTTTAACTGACTAAGAATATCATATGAATGTAAAATTCTTGAAGTTGTGTCTCTTAACGAACAAGTAAATCACTGAGTTAAATCAATTTCCTTTTATAGGAACTTATATCTTCTCCTAAATGACCCAAAGAAATATTTCTATAATTAACAACTTGACGCCTAGTTTCCAACCAAAACAAGAGAAATGTATAGGCTTGTGATAGTAATTAATAGTTCTCCACATTTAACTTTGTCATGTCTAAAAAAAATTGGATTAAGTTAAATATTACCAAGAGATTTGTCAAACTATACCCATTTCTTAATCGTTTCATGCAAGATTAGGAGAATTAACTCCACCATTACATGCATTGACAATAAAAGGATAGAAGAATTAGCCCCATCATTATATGATGGCAAGCATAACATAAGGTGATAATACAAAATTCCTTATTCATTTACTTTTAGTATAATAGACTAGAGTCATTGAATTAGATTGCCTTTTGTTGAGAGCCAACACAATGCTTTCTATATAGAGTAAGCAAGAACCCTTCAGAGCATGAAGAGCGCATTGCCTCTACATCTATAGGAAGGCTAGTACGTGGTCCATGCTTTCAACTTTATCATCCTCCAGTGACTTGTTAAGTGATGTTGAAACAAAATAGTGACCATTACCCTTGGCAAGCACCAATACGTTTCAAAACCTTGAAAGAACCAAAGAATAAATGAGCTAAATTTTGAGACAACCTATGTTGTACATTTTACTGCCTATAAGGTCATAATTTGATGTAAACAAAGTCGCCAACTTGGAATTCTTTCTCCATATGATGGAAATCTATATTCTGTTTCATATGATATTGAGCATATTGCATATGAAATTGCAATACTTGGATCATAGCTTCCCTCTCCTTCAAAATCTGATCCACTAACAGAACATAAGATTCTTATACCAAATATGGTATATACAATGGAGGGGGAAAATCATATTTTTCTTCTAAGGGTGTAAGAGAGATGGTCAAATGGAAGGTATCATTGTATCATCATTCTATTTGTACCATCATTCTACTAATGACAACCATTTACTCTACTGATTAGGGCAATTTAAGGTTACGTATCAAATAGATGTCTCCAACGTACGGCTAAGTACTTTTGTCTGCCCAGCCATCTGAGGATGGTATAAGCAATTGAGAATTGTAATTCCAAATGAACTTCTGAATATTACATCTTGGTCATTTACAGTTGTCTTTGGAATACCATAAAGGTTGAATATTCCTTCCATAAATGTTCTAGCAACCTTCGCTAACATGTATGGGTGGCAGAAATGGACTAAAGTGTGCATACTTGCTCAATTTGTCCATTATTGAAAATAAGATTAAATACCCTTTTAATTGTAATAAGCTTTCTACAAAATCCACACTAATATCTATCCACATGGCTAGTTGTAATAAGCCGTAAGTAGTTTTTGTTTCATATTTCAATTTCTGGAAAACTTGACATTTTCTGAAAAAGTCAAATATATCTATGTAATTTTATCCAAAAGAAATATCTACCCAATTTCTAATAGGTTTCTCACCACTTAGAATGATATCCATAAGCTTAAGAATGGAATAATTCGATGAGGTTTTAGTTTAAAGCTACCAAATTTCCTACTACAAATTGCCTTTTCCTTCTTAATTGTTCATTATTCCATATATAGGTAGAGCCTTTTTATTCACCATTACTCAATTAATGAATCATCCTTTGAACTGCATCATCCTCTCTCCATCTCTGTTTTATTTCTTGAAGTAGATATGTCTGTGTCTAAGAAACTGGTAAAGTGAATAACTTAGAGCTAGTGACACGTGATAACAAATCAACTATGGAATTATCACTACCCTTTTTATAGTGAATAAAGAAATCAAATCTAATCATCTTAGGAAGCCAAGTCTATAAAGGGTAGTTATCTTTGATCCATGAAATACTTTTAAGTTGTGGTAACCTATTTGGATCACAAAATACCTCCATATTTAAGTAGTATGACCATTTCTTAATGGCCATAACTAATGTTAGGAATTCTTTCTCATTGGTTCAGTCAGATTTTTCCGGGGCTGAACGTGGTTGTCCGGATCCATGATCCTGATTGATTTCGGCTATTGAATACCTGCAAAACAACAAAGGCGCG
>JANKOE010000204.1:21193760-21204170 GCA_026284465.1 Erythroxylum citrifolium
GGCAATACTAGCAGAATAGTGGGAACCTAGTAAGCTTCCCAACAACCCTGATATCAAAACTTGTCTTCTTTTTTTTTACCTTTACAGTTGAGAAAAGAAAAGGAAATAAAAAATTGAAATCCCAAGATGAAGTTAATTTAGCATCTTAAATTAAAACTGAAGTCAGCTATGTTGATATGCAGTGGCTATATGTCTCCAGAGTATGCAATGCGTGGACAATTCTCAGTGAAGTCAGATGTCTATAGCTTTGGCGTGCTGGTACTGGAGATCGTAAGCGGTCAAAAGAATAGCAGTTTCCATAATGGAGAAAGCGTGGAGGACCTTTTGGGATATGTAAGATTAATTATTTGTTACGGCAGTTCTTTTTTCTTTTTTTTTTAATGGTCAAAACTGTTGCACTAATGGGAGAAAGTGTTGGAAGTATATTTTGCTTTCTACTGACTGTAATTATCAATTAACCTGTCAAATTTTGCAGGCATGGAAAAGTTGGAGAGAGGGGAAATGTGAAAACCTCATAGACCCAACTTTCAAGAATGGTTCAAGGACTGAAATGATTAGGTGCATTCACATTGGTTTATTGTGTGTTCAAGAAGATGTAGCTGATAGACCAACAATGGCTTCAGTTGTTCTCATGCTCAACAGTCACTCTATCACTCTGCCAGTTCCCTCACAACCAGTTCCCTCACAAGAAGCCTTCCCAACCTTGCCCTCGACTAGAAACGAGGCTTCAGTTACAGAGATATACCCTCGATAAGAGTAGAAGGCGGTTTTGTTCATCTTTTGTTTGTTAGCGTAATAATTTCTATATCAATTTGTGGTTATCAATGTGATTTATCACTCAAAAAGCTTTCACTAGAATCTTGAACAATGAGAGCTGGGATTTGAAATTGAGTATTCAGCTAATAGGCGAAGTTTTCTAGTTTCGGCAGCAAATTTTATACAAGTATTCAGCCACATTAAGCTCAGCCTATGCATGGCGAAACGCTGGAATTTGTGATGCTTTGATAAAAATCAGTTTACTAGGAATCTTTGCTCTCTTTCTTTTGACGATGTAACAACGAATTTATGCCTTGCGATGTTTGTCAACCTTAGCTTGAAATAATACAATTAATTTATTCTTTTCCAAAAAAAAAAGTATACGCATGTTAGACTATTTAATGTTCTATGTGACTTATAGATTTGGGTACTCCAACGAAAAACATTCAAGGTAATGGTTATTGAGTATAAATAATGAATCTTAAATGGGTCAAAGACCCTTTTTCTCTCCCTTTCAATTACCAAAAGACATGTCAGTACGTTGGTGGTGCTATGCAAGTTTTAAAAACTTATTGAATAGATATTCTTAACCATTAAAGAAATATATTAAAGGAAGAAGAAGAGAGGAAATCAACATCTGACGAAAAGAAAAAACAATCATGGATACAGGTACGCAAAACTCAATCGATCCTTAAATGTTTTACAATTACTATCAGAGCTATGGGTGTTGCATTATTGTTGTCTGTCGTACACCATGGTTATTGTTCTATTTGAAAGCATGGTATTGTATGATTTTACGGTGTGATTGTGTTTATGTTCTATATCAACACCGTTAATAATTGTTGCATGTCTGTGTTATTAATGTCTATTTCGTATACGACAATTCCATGAAAATAATAATCATGCAAAATACGTTGTGTTGATAATGTCATGCATGTATTTACCGTTGTGTTACTGTGTTGAGATATGCCTTTATGGTTGTTGAAAAGTAATGAAATTTTCAACAATCATCGAAGATGAAGGATAAGATACAATAGAAAGAAACCAAACACAAGATGGTGGTTGGATGGTTTAGAGTGAGTAAAATAAAAGAGTTTTATGTCGTGTAATGACTACCGATGAAGACAATGGTGGGTTACATTTTGTTGGTTCATGTAAGAGAGGATTCTAGAATGGACTTGCTAAGAAGAATCCATAAAAGAAATAGAAAAAAAAACAAAACCAGAAATGAAAAAGCGTCTGAGGAAGAAGATGGAGTAACACGCGCCAGATGTTGCGTAGGAGCTAGCAGACACTGGCGCATGCTCTGCACGCGCCAGATGGACTTCCAACCCTAAAACTGATTTGTTTTGGGCTTTTGGGTTATTAAAAATTAAGATTGAGTTAATAAATGTTCATAGCCCAATTATAATAGATTATTTAATTCATAATTGATTTATACATAATAAAAATTTGAAAATTAGTGCCATATTATATATTTCCTTGGTACTTTGAATATTTATATTATGTAATAGTTGGAATTAAATTTTCCTAGTATATGTTGAATATACTATAATATATATTAAATAATTTAATATATTTAAATAATTATTAAAATTTATTATAATAAACTTACTTTAATATATTTAAAAATAAATTTAAATAATTTATCATCTGCGACGTTTGATCCCAAACGTCGCAGATTGTCATGCTACAACGACGTCTAACAGACGTCACAGAAAGCTATGTTGTTTCCACGACGTTTAATTCACACGTCGCCCATTCGCTTACGCTTTTACGACGTTTCCCCAAACGTCGACAAATCACCTAGGCTTCCTCGACGTTTTCTACAAAACGTCGATAAAAACGTTTCTTTACTCCCCCTTCAACGACGTTTGGTGCGACGTTTTTACAAACGTCACAAAACATGTTCAACGACGTTTTTCTTACATTTGCGACATTTTTAAAACGTCGCAAATTGGGGTTTTTTTTTTGTAGTGAAACAAAATTAATGTAATCACAATAAAAAATAAACAATAGTAAAATTTATACCCAACGTATATTACCTATTTTAATTAAAATAAAAGCTATTCATCTCGAATGCAAGGTGAAAATAAAAACTCTAAATATTGTTTGGTTGGTAGGAAAGTAAAATAAATTTAAAATATAATTCTCCAGAAAATAAAAGTATAACAAAATAAAGATATTCATATATTTAGAAAAAGTACGAAGGGTGTGAAAGAACCGTCTCCTTGTCCATTTTGATTTTCTGGTTTGTGCACGCAAGGAAGACAAACAAGGGCGAAAGTCGCTTTTCAAAAAGTGTAGAATAGGTCAAAGAGTTCTTTGATATACCTTGGGAGTGAAAAAGCTTGCGAGTAAAATCTTTGTCAATTTCGCATGAACAAGAAGGGTCATATAACAAATGCTGTATTGTTTGCGACGTTCAATATTATGATGCTAAATTCGATTCTCTAAGAAGGTTATCATTAGGTTGACGACATGTGCTAAAGTGAAAAAAAAAAAGAGTGTTTCTCTGTGAAGATAAAGAAAAGCATTATACAACATATACGATCGATAGTTAATAATGACATCAACAAATAAAATAAAATTTTAATTCTTTTATTAGATAGTCCAAAATTCGTTTTTTTAACATATTTTAAAGTTGTTTAATATATATATATATATATGTATCATATTTAGTCAAAAAAATTAATATTTTATACATTTTACTACAGTTAAATAAAAATATATAATGAATCTTTTCTAAATATAACAATTCTTTTCAATTGTGATATTTTGAAAAAAAGCAATTCATTAGAAAGACAACTTTCTGAAATATGATTTGTTTCCTTACTTTATTAAATATAAAAAATCATTAAAATTTTCACATTAATATCTACTAAAGGGAAACTTAAAATTTAATAAAATTTATTGAGTTTGCTACCAATAATAACGTACGAAAGATATGTTCACATGTTACTTTTGTTATACAGTGAAACTTACAATTGATTGAATTACTTACTATGCAAGATAATAATATAGGCTGGATATAAAAACTAATAGAATTACTACGCAAGAAAATTATAAGTAATGATTGTTCGAAATGATAGAATTACCTAGTGTATAAGAAAAGAAAATTATATAAAATGAATTTCCAAATTGATAGTGCTGTTGGAAAATTACGTCAAGATCTGATCCCGTGCATGGTGGAATAATTACGATTGTTTTTGTATTTTGATTTCTTGAAAACTAAGATTACTTTAAATTTTATAAAATGATTTAACACATAAATCATAAATCTTAATTTGTACCTTATTCGAAACTTGATCATTTTTTTTTGTCATATCTGTTGATCAATTGTTTTTGAAACTGGCTTATCTTAACTACTATAGTTTCATAAATATCCAATCTTTAATAGTATCCACATAATAGGTTGAGAAAACTCTGTAACTATTACAAAATGAGTTAGACAAGGAGTACTAGCTCTCTTAAGGCTTATATTTAAAATAGGTATTGGACATTTTAATAATTTAATTGAAATTAAATTCTAATTTTAATTAAAATTTAGTTAGAATTACAAATAATTCTACTTAAATATCAATTATACCCAAATAAGATCTAATATATGATATTAATCTTTATTTATTAAATATCTCATATTTATTTATAAAATTTCTCAAACTTTACAATCAAGTCCATCTTGATTAAATTATCTTTTCTCTCTTGAACTCATTTTGTGTGTGTGACCCATCAGGTTCTCAAATATATTGGCAATAGACACAATTATAACCGTAGATCTTATTTAGGATTAAACAAATTAAACTCTTTTAATTTATCTTTACTTCTCTAATTTTAACAATTTATGTTCGTAAATTAAGATTGATATCTAGTAACACATAATAACTACCAAAATATTTAGAAATATTAAAGTAGTTTTGAATAAGCTTTATGTGCATAACTTTTTTTGTATAATTTAATCATTTCATTAAACAATGTTATGATTACATATAAATTAATGTCTACTCTATTTGAGTCCAATCATGTTAGTTCTCTACTATTAGTAATTGTTATTATAAACTATTTACAAAGCGTTATTTTACCTTAGCTAAGGATTTTTCGAATCAATGTGAATATAAAACAATGGACCATTCTCCATTATTACTTTAAGGTGATGAATCTTATATTGATCACTTAACTACCTCTATATAGTTTATGATATATCCAATGATTACCAAATGAACTACCCATGATTAAAATAGAGCATAAGTAGTATTAAAACATAGTAATTCTTATACAAGATAATTTTGAAAATTTCAAGTCAAAGGATCGCTTATATAATCATCACAATGAGAGTTTCAATAGACATACAAGTAATGTTTTGTTATGTTGTATTAATATTTGGTTGTGTTGGCTGTTGGAAGTTGTTGTGGGTATACTAGTATTAAGGGATTGATATTATAGATATGTATGATCACATGGAAGGAAGATAAAATAGCCCATGATGGATTATTTGGTGGAAATGGCTTAGGATCTTAGGTACTGTGAACCTTTTGGTAGCAAAGGATTATTGATTAGGTCTCTTCAGCTTTGTACATAACTTTATATTATTTTGTATAAAATTTTCTACTGATTTACCAAAAAAAAAAACTTTTGAATGGATTACTCATATACTTCAGTGAACTTGTTTACTAATAAAGATTTACACATTTATTTAAGTATTTTTCATACTTTAGTCTATGAGTTCGACCACTTCCTTCGTAAGGAAAAATATATCGTGTGCTAATCATTTTAGTTATCATCATAATTAAGAGAATGTCTAAAGACTTACTTGAATCTTTGATGAGACTTTAGCTCCTTTTTCATGCCTAAAGGTTCTAATGATCTGCAATACAATACTATTTGAACAATGCAAGGAACTATACCCAGTTCATTAAAGAACTTATTGATCCAATTAATTATTTCCATTAAATAAAAAATGTATTATGGCTTACTTAACAACCATTTATACAGAAGAAAATTTTCAAACTTAAAATAATATTATTCTAAATAAAATATACCTTAATTAGGATTTACTTCTAAATTTAATGTCTATATATCTTGAACTCAAATACTAATTAATAAATAAAATAATGGATATTTTTAATACATCACAAGTATTAGATATCTTAAATACTGAAAACCTTGAATACATTATCTATGTACTTGAACTAGAATAGGTAAGCAACTTCCATATCTATCTCAACAGATCTATATGTAGTTAAATATCTCAACTTCCATATTTAAATTTTACACTCATCTTTCTATACGTAGATAAATATTAATAAACATACTATAACTTGCAGCATTTAATTTAAAAAATTTATATGTTACTATAAAGTTAAATAATTTGAAATTATTTATTTAATAAATATTTGATGAGTACTCGAAGCCTGTTGAATATGAGAATGAATTATAATTTTCTAACAAAAAGGAGAAATTTGACCATAGTATTTATATAAATACTAATTAGACTAACATTTTAAAGCATTCATAATAAAACTTAACGTTTTAAAAACATTCAGTTAAACCTCTATAAACAAAAATGCAAATAAAGGCACGACTCTATCAAATTTTTACCATAACGATATGAATATCATTTCATACTGGCCGAAAAATGATATTCATATCATATCATATCAATTATAGATACCAATCAATATTGGCTCTTTTGCTGAGTACCAACTGGTACCTAAAATACCGATTTTTACAAGAGTAAAATTTTTAAAATTTAAAATTTATAGACCAAATGAAAAAATAAAACAAATCTAAACCTAGATGGTATCATCCCTCTCATTCTTAGACACTCAAACCCACTCAGTCCCTCTCCTTCATCTCATTTTATGTAGCTTTCATATGCCTCACTCTCTCCTTCTTATTTTCTCCAACTTTTATATCTCCACCGTTGGCCTCGCACTTACTTAGGCCTCAACATAATTGCACAAGCTCGATTGTGACATCACCGACCACCAGCTCCTCACTGTCAGCACCTCCCCCTGTTCTAAGCTCTCCCCACAGCCCACCAAATTTTCCAGAAGCCCAAAACCACCATGAAGATTCGATGAACCAACATGAGTTCATGCTAGATCAGGTCATGGTATGAAGAACTATAATATTTTTTTTGTATTGCAATAAACATTTGAAATATGGGAGAATCACTAGATTAAAGAAGCATTTAGTTGAGATCAAAGGTGATGTGAAGCTTTGTAAGAAAGTTTGTCATAACATAAAATGGTAGATGAAAACTTTGTTTGAAGATTATTAAAATGAGAAAGACAAAAGGCAAAGATTGAACCAAAAAAAATAGTAATGAAAATTCTTTTTATAGTGGTCAGGATGATATTGGTAATGTTGATGGTGGTATTCATATCCAACAAGAAGGAAATTGTTGCATCAAATGTGAGGAAGAGAAAAAAAAAGTGTATAACTTTTTACACCAAAAACAACTCTTAAAACTCAATCTTTAATTTGTAGTACCTTACAATCTAAAGAAGCAGCTCATAATATGGAAATGACAATGACTAGATGCTAATATAATATAGGTGTATCGTTTATTGTTGACCAATCTTATTATTACTAACTTATAATAGATGTTATTGCCTCTTATAGTCTAGGATATCTTATATGTAGATTTATTTATGAAATAAAAAGTTATTTGGATGAAAAAAGAATAACTTGGGAAACTTATAGATATTCAATTATGTGTGATTATTGGACAAATAGAAAACATGAGCCTATTATCAATTATTTAGTTTATTTTGCTAAAAGGAGGATTTTTTAAAGTCCATTGATGCATCTGGCCTTGTTAGAAATGTTGATAGTTTGTTTGACATATTTGATAAAGTTATGAATGAAGTTGGGCTTAAAAACATTGTAGAATCTATCACTGATATTGGTTTTGCTTATAAAGCAATTGAAAAAAGGTTATAAACTAGGTATAATTTCTTTAATGGACTCCTTATGTTATACATTATGTTGAAAAATATAAGAGATACTAAATACTTCCTAATTGTTAATAAGACTGTGTAAAAAGTAAGAAACAAAAGACTAAGTTCATCCAAAATCGTACATAGGTTCTGAATTTGACGAGAAAGAGTTTTACTAATGATAGGAATTTATGTCATCCTAGTATTACAATATTTGTTACTAATTTATTATCATTTAAGTGTTTTCTTCTAATGAAGAAGGAGCTAAGACAAATTTTTAGAAGTGATATATTGGTTATATCTCAACATGCTAGGTTTAATGCTAGAATGGAGATTTATAGAATTACATTTAAATAAGATCATAAAATTTTGTCCTAATGTCAATTTATCTTATGAGTTTATGAGCTTTTGATGAGAATACTTTGTTTGACTAATAGTGATAAGAAGGAAAAAAATATGTTATTTTTATGATGCTATAGAGAGAGCGAAGGAAGCAATCAAGACCAATATAAAAATTGGCCTTCTTTACACACACCTAATCTTCCAGTTATCCTCTGTTATTTACTACTAGGTCATTTTTTAATCTTAGTGTCTATTTTAAACTAAGTTTTACAAAGAAAGCTATAGTTAATAGGAGAATACTATTAACTATCATAGCAATTGTGTCACATAAAATGATGCAATATCTCTTTAGCTCACAAATAGAGACATACAAGGATGCATGGGGTGATTTTGAGATATCTATTATAGTTCTTCAATGAGATAAACTTAATCCAAGTATATGTTTCTTCATTTTTGTTAGTTGTTTGAAATTAATCATTACTTTATTTTGTTTAAAAGGTTACAAACAAAATTGCAAAATTGCAAGACAATAATAAGAACAACAATAATAACACCCAGTAGAAATTCCGTTGAGATATTGCATCTAGGGAGGTTCAATAGTATGCAGACTTACTCCTAACCAGTGGAGAGACTGTTTCCAAATGACCCATGTGAATGAATGAGAGGAAAATAATAAAAATAATAAAATGATAATAAAATGATTTGTTCTTTATTTGATACAACTTAAAGCTTCAAGAGAGGTATGTTATTAGCATTATTAAGTTGAATATAATTTATTAATAATTTAATTTTTGTTTACTCTCTTAATAGAACGAGTATAGATACAATACGTCTTGCTCATATCAATCTTTTAGCATATTGAGTTTCTGAAGAACTAAGCTTCATAAATAAGAGTGAATTGGAATATAATCTTAAATGAGAAAGTATTGACACGCCGTTTGGTTTAATAAATTTGAATGATGGTGATGATAAGAATCCTCTCAACAATGAGAATTTTATACCTTTCTAAATTGTTTAGGAGTACTAAAGGTATTAGACAAGGGATCCTTTATCTCTATATTTCTTTACACCGGTAATGGAAGAGATCAATAGAATGCTTGGTCACCACAAAGATATGGACAGTAGATTGTTAGATACATTTTTATCATTAGAATGAGTGGCATTTTTCCTTAATTTCTGGATTAATTATTGGGTCTTATACATATTTTCCTACTCAATTGTTTAGTTTATCTTAATCTGCATTTATAATGGGTTCTGTTTAATTTGTAGGAAATATACTTGTTTTTAATTGAAAAAGACCACAACGATAATTAAATGAGGGAGGCTAGTCGCAGCTATGGAGAAGCTAGTTGGAGGCGTGAACAACAGCTCCACTTTAGTTGACCGACATATGCAGCTTGAGGACAAAGGAAGAAAATCACGTTTCAGCTACAAAGGAGACTAGACGTTGTAGCATGTGTGGAGATGATTGAAGCACACATGAATACAAAGAAAAATCATGCACCAACCAAAGGAGCATTCACGCATAAATTAAAGGAACAAACGCAATAGTTAAGAGGGTCCCAGGCGCATGAAGTAGCTACAGAGGGAGCATAAAATTAAGTCAAGAGAAGCAGCGTGGAGAGCTGAGCAAATTAAATGGGCAAAGACAAAAAGGCAGCAGACTTTTAATTGGAAAAGGAAGCTTGCGTGGAGTGGGCTCTAAATTAATATAAAATAATGCAACAGTGGGCTGATGGTTTTTAGGAGTTGGGCGTGGAATAAACAAAGAAAGATTGAAGGCTTTTGGAGGGTCACGCAAATAGGAGGTGAGCTTCACGTGGGAAGCGTTGGAAGCAAATTAAAATTGTGAAGGCAATTAACGCAATAGTGGGACATAAGCAAGCAATAAACTAGCAGCAATTAAAGGGCAGGAAAATCACGCAAAACATTAAATGAGGAGTTGGAATAAATAAGCATGGACGTTACAATATACACAAGGGGGGACAACCAGCACTACTTGGGGATTGGATAAAAATTCTCTCCACTCACTTGAAGACACACGTTACACATTCAAGGCTCCATTCTCAATTCACTCTACAACAAGCACTCATTTCATTACTCACTCTACAAGCTATCAACGTGGAAAACACAAGGAGAGGCTCCACCAGCCAAGCATTAACGTGACACTCTTCATTTAATCTCCACTCATGCACATTTAGAGAGGAGGACTCCAAGACCAAGAAATCACCATTTGTTCTTCCATTCCTTCTACTTATTTCTTTTTCATAATGCTTGCTTTTATTATTTTTATTGTTGCTACTGTCATTATGAGTAACTAATCCTTTCATTCTAGGATTTTAACGGAACCCTTGATGTAATCTCGGTT
>JANKOE010000204.1:21482137-21499637 GCA_026284465.1 Erythroxylum citrifolium
CACATCTGATCTCCAAAAATTACATGCCATATACCATTTTCAAGATCAATGTGTCATCTAAAACTCTTCAGTAGATCACTCAAGCCAATTCAAGTCACAAAAATTACTAAAATTGCTACTAATCAGAATGTGCATCAAACCTGCCATTTCAGCTAGGTTTTACTCAATGCATTAAATCAGCCAAGATTGATCAGTCCATATCTCCTAAGATACATATCGAAAAATTGCAAAATCAGTGGCATTAGAAAGCTAACTTAATAGGCTTCAACTTTCATTTCGTCCATTTGTTCTAATTCCTTCTCAATTAATTTCGAAAAATTAGCAAAACTCTAGGGTAGGGTTTCGGGTACTATTCATTCCAGTCAATAGCAGTCACTTTCCATGCTCCAATACACCCTCTTAAAGCTAAAATTGGACAACCCCTATTTCACACAAAAATGTAGCCAACAAACCAAAGTTTTAGTGGGCACAAACCTCACCTCATTTTCATAACCACACAATGAGTTATGCTCAAACAAGTGTAATAGGTCAAAGTAAATTTTCCAGCACTTATGTCTAAACCATATTCTATGGTTTCTATACCATTCCCACCCCATTTCTAAACCATCAAACATCCTAAGTAATCAAGAATTCAACCAATACCTCTTCAATACCTTCACCTAAGCATTTTAACTAAAAGTGGCAGCACAAACATATACCCTTTCCTTAATAAATTCCTACTTATCCAACATCATAAAGGCAATCTAATACACTCACATCACACTAATTCATCTATTATCACTCTTACATTAATCAAAACCCTAACCTTATACCCACTAATTCAAGCCATACTTGTCATCAATTTAAGGCATCAATAATCATAATAAACACACCACAACTCCCATTAAAAGCTTCTAACTACCATGGCATTAAATTCCTAAATCAAATCATAAAGAAAGCTTAACAACAAAACTTACCTAATTCAAGCTTTTCCAAATGAATACTCTAACTCTTCTCCACTTACTTTACTTCTTCACTTCTTATACACATGCACAACATCAACAACTTGAACACTTAAGAAGGAAGAAAAGAAAAGCAAGAGAGTTAGGGAAAAAGAAATAATTTTCGATAGAGAATGCAATTGGAGTAGGTTTTCGGATGGCAAAGGAGTAAAGCAATAAAACTTGCTTTTATTCACTCTTTCACTAGGCAAAACCGTGGGAGGCAAAGGCAAAACCAATGAAAGCAATAAGTAGACATTAAATGAAGGAGAAAGGTGGAAAAAGGTCATTGGTCCTATGAGAAAAGAAAAGTCAACAAAAGCAACTACAATTCTTTAATCAAATCCAACATCAACCCAATTTTCGGTTATGGAGAAGTTTACACAAAACAATTCATTCTTTCCTTCTTCTTTTTTAAGGCATCACCGAAACTATGGAGGCAAAGGTGGCAAGATAGGATTTGTCCACCAAAGAGAAGAAAAGTCAAAGTATTATACTACTAAACTTTAATCATTTAATCCTTAATCAAAACTTAACCCAATCAACTCCAATGACCCTAATGTCAATCCCAAAATAATATACCCAATAGTACAGTGCCATTGGGTAGTAATTTTCGCTACCGAAAATCGACCGGTTCGTCAATTGGCGATTTTTTTTTTCGGTCCGGGAATTTTCTCCGGAAAATTTCAGAAAAATTCCTGAAAATCCCTTAAAATGTAAAACACTCAATAGCACACTCAGAATAATTTTTCAAATCCAATAACCACGTTAATCACAATAAAATTGTATTAGGCACAAAAACCGGGAATGTCATGTATGCATGTACAGTAATTTCATGTGCACCAATGCTACTGTGTAGCTATCCTATTATGCATGAACAATCCTAAGTCATTCCAATCCATCTCATCCGATGCCAAATTGACTATTTTACCCTTCCAGTAGGGGTTGGGATGTTACAGATTCAGTCTCTAAGATGTTCAATTTCTAAATGTTCAAAATTATGATTCAGTCTCTGCGAGGGTGGCATGCTAGCGCATTGAAATAGTCAAACTCAGTACATATTTTTTTAATGGATACAACCAAATGCGCGGAAATCAGTAAACAATTTCCATTTAGAAATTGAACATCTTTATGCAATTTCCATTCAGTCTCTAAGATGTTCAATCCTTATGCAAGACACCCCATTTTCTTCTCCTTTACACCATCAATGATTGCATAATGTCCCTTTTGCCCTTACTTTAATGCCTTATGGTTTTTAAACTTACATGATTTGCCAAAATTGGCCTTACACTCTCCCACTACTTTAATAGTTCAAAGCCCTAAGCCCATGTCATATTATCTTACCCATATTAACATGTTAATCAATTCCAACATAACTAATCTAGCAAGACCCCAAACTTAATCTAATCATGCTTATAAAAAAAATTCAGGGGCCAACATTTTTCCCCTTCTTAAAAAATTTTCGTCCTCGAAATTCTTACCTGAGTCTTTGAAAAGGTGTGGATACTTTTACCTCAGAGCCTCCATAGGCTCCCATGTGGCCTCTTCAACAGAGTAATTTCTCCACAAGACTTTGACCAGTTGAACCGTCTTGTTCCTTTGGACCTTTTCCTTGGTGTCTAAGATCTCTACTGGAATCTCCTCATAACTCATATCATCTCTCAAATGAACCTCAGTGGTCTGAATAATGTGGGATGGATCCGATCTATACCTCCTCAACATGGACACATGAAAGATGTCATGTATCTGTGACAATTCTGGTGGTAGCGCCAACGTATAGGCTAGTGGTCCAATCCTCTCTACAATCTCATATGGACCTACATATCTCGGACTCAACTTGTCCTTCTTGCCAAACCTTATGACTCCTTTCCAAAGAAATGCCTTAAGAAAGACTTTCTCACTGACCTCATACTCCATCTCCTTTCGGTGTGCATCAGTATAACTCTTCATTCTATCTTGTGTTGCCTTAAGTCGTTGTTTAACTAGATTAACCTTATCGACCGTCATCTGAAGTAGCTCGGGCCCTATCAGTTTCCTTTCTCCTTCTTCATCCCAACATATCGAAGTCCTACATCTCCTTCCATACAGTGCTTCATATGGAGCCATCTCAATGCTCGAATGGTACGAATTATTATAAGCAAATTCGACCAATGGAAAATGTTCGTCCCAAGCTCCTTTGAAATCCATCACGCATGCTCTAAGCATTCCCTCAAGTGTCTGAACGGTCCTCTCATATTGACCATCCGTCTGGGGATGAAAATATGTGCTAAAATTCAACTTAGTTCCGAGAGCTTCTTGCAAGCTTCCCCAAAATCTCGAAGTGAATTGAGGATCCCTGTTAGAGACTATTGAATCCGGAGCCCCATATAATCTTACTATCTCATCAATATACTTCTTGGCTAGCACATGCAGAGAGTCAGTCTGCTTAATTGCCAGGAAATAGGCTGACTTCGTCAACCGATCAACAATAACCCATATGGCATCATGCTTCCTACTAGTCTTAGGCAAACCCATCAAAAAATCCATAGTTACCTTTTGCCACTTCCACTCAGGAATGGACAATGGCCTTAACTTGCCTGAAGGTGCCTGGTGCTCAGCCTTGACTTGCTGACACACTAGACACTTGATCACATATTCTGCTACATCCTTCTTCATGCCTTTCCACCAGAAATGTTCTTTCAGATCTCTGTACATCCTGGTGCTACCTGGGTGCATGGCATAAGGTGCATTATGTGCCTTATCCAGTATTTCGTCCTTTACTTCCTTGACATTCGGGATACAAAGCCTATTTCCTACAATCATAAGTCCATCATCCCTCACTACCACTTCAGCTTTCTTGTCATTATGAATTTCTTCTCGGAGCTCACTCAATTCTGCATCCTGTGCTTGTAACTCCTTAACTTTCTCCTTGAGTATATCGGTCTCACTCTGAAAGTAGCAACAATACAATCAGGTTCCTCCTGCTTCAAACTTATCCTAAGCTTAGCCATCTCCTCTAATAGCGGCAAATAAACTGTTTGAACATAAGCTATAAAGGATTTCCTGCTCAAAGTATCTGCCACTACATTTGCCTTCCTTAGATGGTACTCAATCATTAAATCATAATCCTTGAGCAACTTAATCTACCTTCTCTGTCTCAAATTCAACTCTTTCTGACTTAGTAAGTACTTGAGACTCTTATAATCAGTAAAGATCCTTGTCTGAATCCCATATAGATAATGCCTCCAAATTTTCAAGGCAAAGATCACTACTACCAATTCCAAATCATGGGTCAGATAATTCAATTCATAAGGCTTCAGTTGTCGTGAAGCATAAGCTATTACCCTGTCTCCCTGCATCAATACACAACCTAAACTCTTCCTTGAAGCATCACTATACACTGTATACCTCTCATCTCCAGTAGGCAAAATCAAAACTGTAGCACTTGTTAATCTACGCTTGAGCTCTTCAAAGCTTTTCTAACATTCCTCACTTCATACAAATTTCTGATTCTTCCTCAATAACTTAGTCATCGGAGAAGCTATCATAGAGAATCCATCAACGAATCTCCTATAATATCCTGCCAAACCTAGAAAACTCCTCACCTCTGTCACTTTCTTGGGTGCATGCCAATTTACCACTGCTTCAACTTTCCTTGAATCAACATGTACTCCATCTTTCGAAATCACTTGCCTAAGGAATATCACTTCATGAAGCCAAAACTCACATTTGCTGAATTTGGCATAAAGATCCCTCTTCCTCAATGTTTGCAACACAATCCTGAAATATTTCTCATGCTTCCTTTCACTCTTGGAATACACCAGCATGTCATCGATAAACACTATGACAAACTGATTCAAATACTCCTTGAAGACCCTATTCATAAGATCCATAAAAGCAGTTGGAGCATTGGTTAATCCAAAAGGCATGACTAAAAACTCATAATGCCCATACCGTGTCCTGAAGGCTGTCTTGCTTACATCAGACTCCTTGATTCTGAGCTGATGATAGCCTGACCTGAGATCAATTTTGGAAAAGACCCTTGTTCCCTGAAGTTAGTCAATCAGATCATCAATCTGAGGCAGAGGATACTTATTCTTAATAGTCACCCTGTTGAGTCTTCAATAATCAATGCACATGTGCCATGTTCCATCCTTTTTCTTAACAAACAGAACTGGCGCTCCCCATGGTGACGAACTCGGCCTTATGAACCCCTTCTCTAGTAGTTCTTTTAACTATTTCTTAAGCTCCTTCAGCTCCGCTGGAGCTATTTTATAGGGTGGTATCGAAATAGGTACGATTCCGAGATTCAAGTGGATGGCTAACTCGATTTTTCTCACCGGTGGCAAACCAGGTAAGTCCTCTAGGAACACATCTGGAAACTCCCTCACCACTGGAAAATCTTCTAACTTCCATTCATTCCCATTAGTGTCCACAACATGCGCTAAGAAGGCTTCACACCCCTTTTTTATCATCCTGTCAGCTAACAAAGCAGAAAGATTATTGGTGATGATGTTTTCCTGACCCCTCTGAAAATCACCTTTTCATCGTTGCCCATGTCAAATTCCACCTCCTTAAGGCTACAATCTAACTTTGCATGATACTTCTCCATAACATCCATTCCCAAAATGACATCTAGACCTTTCAACTATAGAGGCAACAAGTCTACAACCAGTCTAGCACTCTCAATAAACTATTCACATTCTCTATACACTCGACTGATTACCACATTCTTCCCTAGAGGCGTACTAACAAGCAAAGGACTATTCAAAGGCACTGAATTCACATCATGCAAAACCATGCTTGCAGAAATAAATGAATGTGTCGAACCAGAATCAATCAAGACATATACTTCAGAATTAAGTAACTGAGCCATACCCATACCCGTGACAACTTTGGGTACGGCTGCAGCTTCCTCCCTGGTCATGGCGAACACCCTTGCTTGACCCTGAGCCTGAGCCTGACCCCTTGGGCTTCCTGGAGGAACAGCCTTCCTTGTAGCTCTAGAACTGCCTACCCCAGTGACTGGCCTAGCTTCCCCTGTTTCTGCTCTTCTTGGGGCTTACAATTGTGACCCCTCTCGCCTTGTTACTTGGGGATAGTCTCTGATCATATGTCCCTTCTCGCCACATCAAAAACATGCTCCAAGTAACTTGAAGCACTCTCCTCTGTGAAGCTTCCCACAATGCTCACATTGGGAATTCATGTTCTTGCTCTTCCCCACCAAGGTATTGCCTCCCACAGTTGAGGCTTGCACTGAAACTGCTCTTGATTGCTTGTTCTTAGCAGAGGCATTACTCCTTACCTCACTCTGTGTATGGAAACTCTTCATACCCCTCTCAGCTATTGGGGCACTCATCCCCTTCTTGGAAGACTGCTCATGGTTCTTCCTCTTCTTGTTCACTTCATACTTTATATTCTCCAATTTTTGAGCCTAGAGTGTGGCATCTACCAACTGCTGGTAGTCACAGAAATTGTGGATTAACATCTTCTCCTTGATCCCTAGATGAAGTCCCCCCTCAAACTTGCGGCACTTGTCCTCCTCATTAGTAACAATGTTGGCCGCATACCGTGACAACTAGGTGAACCTTAGCTTATATTCACTCACACTCAGGTCTCTCTGGGTGAGATTTAGAAACTCTCTAGCCTTCTCTTGGATATATACCCTCGAGAGGTACTTCTTCCTGAACACTTCCACAAAATCTCTCCAAGATAATATCAGAGGCATCACTTGACTGTGGGGCACTGATTCCCACCAGTGGAGTGCATCCCCCTACAACAAGCTGACTGTATAGTCCAGTTTCTCTTCATCATTGCACTTCATCTGAATTAGGACTCTCTCTATCCTCTTCAGTCATGCTTTAGCCTCTTTAGGATTAGTGTTTCCATTAAAATCCACCGCTCCGTACATGCAGAGCTTATCATACTGTCCTTTCCTGTCCACTGGAGTTGGCACCGGAGCTTGTGACCCTTGGCCCATGGCATAAGTGAAAGCCTGGGCGAAGGCTTGAAAGAACAGCGTGTCCGCAGGGTTTACTTGAGGCATAAGAGGAGGAGGCGGTGGCACTTTGTGTTGCACACTAGGTGCCTCAGAGTCAGGAGCAGGGTGTGTCCCAGCATCTTGCGTGACATAAGATTCATCCGTGCTCCCTTGGCGAGAGCCAGATCGAGTTAGGGCTCCTCTAGTTCTCCTTCGAGGTGGCATTTTTCACTCTTTCAATAGAAAACCATTGAAAATCTTTAGATTATACAAAACAAATTTCAAAGTATGTAAAACAGTTCAGATCGTATAAAACAATTTCAAATCATGAGAAACAAATTAAAAATTTCCTGTCTTAAGCTACCCATTTTATACTTAGGATACTCCAAAACCTAATCCCAAACTTGGACCTAAACCTGGTCGCTCTGATACCATAATATGTTGGACCCCGTTTCCGGAGCCCAATAACCGGACTCATAAACCTTGTGCTTATTACCCGACAGGTTTATTTGCCATTATTCCACCAGGTTGGTGTCCCTACACTAGTCAATCACCCAAATTACAACTAACCTTCTTTAAAGAATTGTAGCTGTAAGTCTCTAGTTTGTTTTGTATCAAAAATCACCCCAATCGGAGCTCTACAGCTCGAGATGTACTAAAAAAAACTAAAGCGTGTTCATACTCTAATCATGCTCTCCCAACTGACCTCTCACTTACTCTAATGCAAACTTTCTCAAAACAACTCCAAAAGATACAAATTTTGGAGAGATAGAAAAAGATGTTAGGAATTCGTTGCATCAAGAATCACTTCATTTGGAGGTCGGATGAGAAAGTTATACCCGAAAGAATCGAACATGTTTATATCTTGGCGCAATTACCATAACTCCCACTAAAAATGTCAGATTAACTTCATTTTTAAACGGTTTGAAAAAATACTTTTAGATCTACAACTTTCATGAAGGATGCAAAGCGAGATTCGGTCTCTAAAAGGATAAAAAATGGAACAGGAGATATTAAGACGATGCAGAAGGTCATACTAAGACGGTCAAAACTAAGATAAAGTAGAACTAAGACGAAGCAAAACTAAGACGAAGCGAATGAACAGTAACATCGTCTTAGACGAACAGTAACTAAGACGAAGTGAATGAACAGTAACATCGTCTTAGATGAACAGTAACTAAGACGAAGCAAAAGTCAAACTAAGACGAAACAAAACTAAGACGAAGCAAATGAACAGTAAAATTGTCTTAGATGAACAGTAACTAAGACGAAGTGAATGAACAATAACTTCGTCTTAGATGAACAGTAACTAAGACGAAGTAAAAGTCAAACTAAGATGAAGAGAATGAACAATAACATCGTCTTAGATGAATAGTAACTATGACGAAGTGAATGAATAGTAACATCGTCTTAGATGAACAGTAACTAAGACGAAACAAAACTAAGGCAAAGCGAATGAACAGTAACATCGTCTTAGATGAGCGGTAACTAAGACTATAGGATGAACAGTAACTTCATCTTAGATGAACAGTAACTAAGACGAAGCAAAAGTCATACTAAAACGATTCTAAATCACTTTCTACACTCCCCAGAGCATCTCCCCTTAAAAGAATCATAACTTTTGACTTAGGTGTCCAAAAATTTTGTACTATATACCGTTGGAAAGATAAAAGAAAGACCTACAACTTTCTGGAAGATAACTTTGCCTAAAACAGCCTAGACCAACCTAGAAATTTCCCTGAAGTCAGCACTCGAATTTTTCCCTTATGAAAACTTGGGAAACATGGAAGAAAACAAAATCATAAACCATTAGCATCAAAAGATTGTAGTTTTACAAAGCTTTAGTGGGCACTTCAAGCCCCAATACATCAATGTTTCAAAAGAAACCCCAAAATACAAAAGATACATGAACAATAGATTGCTCAAAATGCAAGTAAAGCCTTGGTTTACAAGATTTGCTTAAAATACAACGAAATTTCAAAAGTGAAGTGATGCCTTGGCCCTTGACTACTCAAATCTCTTGCTCATCACTTACTTATGGGGAGGAAAATGGGGGTGAGCTTAAAGCCTGTAGGTAACACTTTTACAATCGGTAACAAGCAAAAATCATTGCAATAATCATTTTCATTGTAAAACTCAGTGAATGCATGACAAGTGTACATCACTATTTTTAACTTCTCACTAACACATAGGCACATCAAATTGGTTCAGGTGGATCTAAAATAGAACGTACTACGCATTTCTACATAATGGTCTTGTGTAGCCGTGAACTTATGGGAGTCCAAGAAGGAGCTCCATGCCACTAGCGGGCAGGCAGGAGAAGCCTTTTTGTCAATGTGCACGTGACTTAACTTAGGGGACCACCACAAACCCATATAACATGTATTTCATAACTTGTACAGCATGATGCCAATGCCCTTAGAGGCATATTTCGAAAACTTGTTTTCTTATGCTTGATGCCCTTTTTAAAATCATGTTCATGATACACAAATATGCAGCACCTTTTCAAAACGCTCAAAGAACAGTACATGCACATTTAAAAGTAGTTGAAACTCATTTATTTCCATTTCTTGAAAGAGTCATTAATGGCTCATTACTAAATCATAAAAATGTAACCCACCTGGATTTCTTGACTATGGCTTGCTCAAAAATGCCTCTCCTCTTGCTCCTCTTGTCCTTCTTGATTTTGTTCAACATTGACAAAAATCCCAAATCAAAAGAATTCAAAATTCGAAAACCCAAAGAACCAAATGCATGAAATTGATCCTGGAATACTTATACCCATACCTTTCCTAAGCTCTTTGAACCAAAAACCTTTCAAAACTCCAAAAGATTAAAATCAACTTACCTTAAATCTTTACCAAATGATGATTTTCTTGGCTCTAATGGAAGCTCTAATCTTCCTTTTCCTTTTTCCCTTCTTGATCACTCTCAAAATCCCTCTTAAAGGTTAAGAAAAATCAAAACCTAGCTTACACTTCTTTCTTTCCCTAAACTCACGAAACTCTCTCCCTTCTTTCTTCAATTTCGTTTTCTCTCTCTTCCAAAAGCAAGACACCCCATTTTCTTCTCTTTTACACCATTAATGATTGCCTAAAGTCCCTTTTTTTTCCCTTACTTTAATGCCTTATAGCTTTTAAACTTAAGTGACTTGCCAAAATTGGCCTTACACTCTCCCACTACTTTAATAGTTCAAAGCCCTTAGCTAATGTCATATTATCTTACCCACATTAACATGCTAATCAATTCCAACATAAATAATCTAGCAAGACCCCAAAATTAGTCTCATCATGCTTAGATAAAAAAAATTTCGGAGGCTAACATTTCTCCCCCTCTTAAGAAAATTTCGTCCTCGAAATTCTTACTTGAGTCATTGAAAAGGTGTGGATACTTTTCCCTCATGGGCTCCATGGGCTCCCTTGTGGCCTCTTCAATAGAGTGATTTCTCCACAAGACTTTGACTAGTTGAACAGTCTTGTTCTTGAGGACCTTTTCCTTAGTGTCTAAGATCTTTACTGGAAGCTCCTCATAACTTAGATCATCTCTCAATAGAAACTCAGTGGTCTGAATGATGTGGGATGGATCCGATCTGTACCTTCTCAACATGGAAACATGAAAGACGTCATGTATCTGTGACAATTCTGGTGGTAGCGCCAACCTGTAGGCTAGCGGTCCAATCCTCTCTACAATCTCATATGGACCCACAAATCTCGGACTCAACTTGCCCTTCTTGCCAAACCTCATGACTCCTTTCCAAGGAGATGTCTTAAGAAAGACTTTGTCATCGACCTCATACTCCATCTCCTTTTGGTGTGCATCGGCATAACTCTTCATTCTATCTTGTGTTGCCTTAAGTCGTTGTTTAACTAGATTAACCTTATCGATCATCATCTGAAGTAGCTCTGGCCCTATCAGTTTCCTTTCTCGTTCTTCATCCCAACATATCGGAGTTCTACATCTCCTTCCATACAGTGCTTCATATGGGGCCATCTGAATGCTCTAATGGTATGAAGTATTGAAAGCAAATTTGACCAATAGCAAATGCTCATCTTAAGCTCCTTTGAAATCAATCACACATGCCCTGAGCATTCCCTCAAGTGTCCGAATGGTCCTTTCAAATTGACCATCTGTCTGGGGATAAAAATCTGTGCTAAAATTTAACTTAGTTCCCATAGCCTCTTGTAAGCTTCCCCATAATCTCGAAGTGAATCGAGGATCCTTATCGGAAACTATGAAATCTGGGATCCTATGTAATCTCACTATTTCATCCATATACTTCTTTGCTAGCACCTGCAAAGAATTAGTCTGTTTAATTGCCAGAAAATGGGCTAACTTCGTCAAACAATCCACAATGACCCATGTGGCATCATGCTTCCTACTGGTCGTGGGCAAACCTATCAGAAAATCCATGTTTACCCTTTGCCATTTCCACTGAAGAATGGACAATGGCCTTAACTTGCCTGAAGGTGCCTGGTGTTCAGCCTTGACTTGCTGACACACCAGACACTTACTTGTATACTCTGCTACATCCCTCTTCATACCTTTCCACCAGAAATGCTCTCTCAAATCCCTATACATCCTGGTGCTACCTGGGTGTATGGCATAAGGTGCATTGTGCGCCTCATCTAGTATCTCATCCTTCACCTCCTTGACATTTGGAATACAAAGCTTGTTTCTTACTGTCATGAGTCCATCATCCCTCACTACCACTTCAGATTTCTTGCCCTTCTGAATTTCTTCTCGAAGCTTGCTTAATTCTGCATCTTGTGCTTATAACTCCCTAACCTTCTTCCTAAGTATCGGTCTTACTCTGAAGTTAGCAATGATACAATCTGGTTCCTCTTGTTTCAAGCTTATCTTAAGCTTAGCCATCTCTTCCAACAAAGGCAAATAAACTGTCTGAACATGGGCTATAGATGATCTCCTACTCAAAGCATCTGCCACTACATTTTCCTTCCCTGGATGGTACTCAATCAACAAAACATAATCCTTGAGCAACTCAATCCACTTTCTCTGTCTCAAATTCAACTCTTTTTGGCTCAGTAAGTATTTAAGACTCTTATGATTAATAAAGATCCTCGTCTGAACCCCGTACAGGTAATGTCTCCAAATCTTTAGGGAAAAACTATTGCTGCTAACTCCAGATCATGGGTCGGGTAATTCAATTCATAAGGCTTCAGTTGTCGTGAAGCATAAGCTATCACCCTGTCTCCTTGCATCAATACACAACCTAAACCCTTTCTCGAAACATCACTGTATATTGTATAACCCTCATCTCCTGTAGGCAAAATCAAAACTGGAGCACTTGTTAATTTGTGCTTGAGCTCCTTAAAACTTTTCTGACATTCCTCACTCTAGACAAATTTCTGATTCTTCCTCAACAACTTAGTCGTCGGAGCAGCTATCATGGAGAATCCTTCCATAAACCTCCTGTAATAACCTTCCAGACTCAGAAAACTCCTCACTTTTGTCACTATCTTGGGTGCATGCCAATTCACTGCTTCAGCTTTCCTCGGATCAACGTGTACCCCATCTTTCGAAATCACATGTCCAAGGAAAATCACTTCGTGAAGCCAGAATTCATATTTGCTAAATTTGACATAAAGATCCCTCTCCCTCAATGTTTGCAACACAATCCTGAGATGCTCCTCGTGTTCCCCTTCACTCTTAGAATATACTAGAATGTCATCAATAAACACTATGACAAACCGATCTAGATATTCCTTAAAGACCCTATTCGGAAGATCCATAAAAGCAGTTAGAGCATTGGTTAATCCAAAAGGCATGACTAAAAACTCATAATGTCCATACTGTGTCCTGAAGGTTGTCTTGCTTACATCAGACTCCTTGATTCTGAGCTGATGATAACCTGACCTGAGATCAATTTTGAAAAAGACTCTTGCTCCCTGAAGCTAGTCAAACAGATCATCTATCTGAGGCAAAGGATATTTATTCTTAATAGTCACCCTGTTGAGTCTCCGATAATCAATGCACATGCACCATGTTCCATCCTTCTTCTTAACAAACAGAACTAGCGATCCCCATGGTGACGAACTCGGCCTTATTAACCCCTTCTTTAGTAGTTTTTCCAATTGTTCCTTAAGCTCCTTCAACTCCGCTGGAGCCATTCTGTAGGGTGGTATAGAAATGGGTGTGGTTCCGAAAATCAAGTCGATGGCAAACTCAATTTCCCTCACCGGTGGCAAACCAGGTAAATCTTCTGGAAATACATCTGGAAACTCCCTCATAACTGGAAAATCTTCTAACTTCCCTTCATTCCCATCAGTTTCCACAACATGCGCTAAGAAGGCTTCACACCCCTTTCCTATCATCCTGTTAGCTAACAAAGCAAAAATGATTCTTGATGGTGGTGTTTTCCTGTCCCCTCTGAAAATCACTTTCTCACCGTTGCCCAAGTCAAATTCCACCTCCTTAAGGCTACAATCTAACTTTGCATGATACTTCTCCATAACATCCATTCCCAGTATGACATCTAGCCCCTTTAACTCTAGGGGTAACAAGTATACCAAGTCGAGTACCCTCAATGAAAAGCTCACAATCTCTATACACTTGGCTTATGATCACATGCCTCCCTATAAGAGTGCTAACAATTAAAGGACTTCTCAGTGGCATCAAAACAACATCATGTAATGTCATGCTTGTAGAAACGAATGAATGTGTGGAGCCAAAATCAATCAATACATATACAGCAGAATTAAATAACCGAGCCATACCCGTGACAACTTCAGTTGCAGCTGCAGCTTCCTCTCTAATCATAGCAAATACTCTGGCTTGTGCCTGGTCCCTTGGCCTCCCTGAAGGACTAGTCTTCTTTGTAGTTCCAGAGCTACCCACTTCTGTAACTGGTCTGGTTCCCACGGTTTCTGCTCTCCTTAGGGCTTGCACCTAGAACCCCTCTTGCCTGGTTACTTGGGGACAGTCTTTGATCAAGTGCCCCTTCTCTCCACATCAGAAACATGCTCCAATTAGCTTAAAAGATTCTCCCTTGTGAAGCTTCCCACAGTACTCACATTGAGGGTTTATGTATTTGCTCCTCCCTGTCCTTCCAGTGCCTCCTACACTCGAGGCTTGCCTCGAGACTGCTCTTGTCTGCTTGTTCTTGATAGGACCACTACTGCCCACTTCACTCTGAGTATGGAAACTCCTTGTACTCCTCTTATGCCTTGGAGTACTCATCCCCTTTTTAGTAGACTGCTCCCTGTTCTTCCTCTTTCTGCTCACTTCATTTATGATATTCTCCAGCTTCTCAGCCTGGAGTGTAGCATCTACCAACTACTGGTAGTCACAGAACTTATGGATCAGGACTTTCTCCTTGATCCCCAAATGCAATCCTCCCTTAAACTTGCAGCACTTATCCTCCTTATTAGCAACAATGTTGGCCGCATATCTGGAAAGCTGGGCGAACTTCAGCTTATACTCACTCACACTCATGTCCCTCTGTGTGAGATTCAGAAACTCCTTGGCTTTCTCTTGGATATACACCTTGGAGAGATACTTCTTCCTGAGCACATCCATAAATTCTCTCCATGTCAGTACCAAAGGCATAACCTGACTATGGGGCACTGATTCCCACCAGTGGAGTACATCCCCATGCAGCAAGCTAACTGTATAGTCCAGTTTCTCTGCATCATTGTACTTCATCTGAATTAGGACCCTCTTTGTCCTCTTCAGCTATGCTTCAGCCTCTCCAAGATTGGTGGTTCCATTAAAATCCATCGCTCCGTACTTGCGGAGCTTATCATACTGCCCACTCCTATCCACTGAAGTTGGCACTAGAGCTTGTGACCCTTGGCCCATGGCATAAGTGAAAGCTTGGGTGAAGGCTTGAAAGAACTGCCGGTCCATAGGGTTCACTTGAGGCATAGGAGAAGGAGGCGGTGGCACTTCGTGTTGCACACTAGGTGCCTCAGAGTTAGGAGCACAATGTGTCCCCGCATCTTATGGGACATAGGATTCATCTATGCTCCCTTGGCAAGAGCTAGATCAAGCTAGTCCTCGAGTTCTCCTTCGAGGTGGCATTTTTCACTCCTTCAATAGAAAACCATTGAAAATCTTTAGTTTATACAAAAAAAATTTCAAAGTACGTAAAAAATTTCAAATCATATAAAACAATTTCAAATAATGAGAAACAAGTTAAAACTTTCATGTCTTAAGCTACCCATTTCATACTTAGGATACTTCAAAACCTAGTCCCAAACTTGGACCTAAACCTAGTCGCTCTGATACTATAATATGTTGGACCCCGTTTTCGGAGCTCAACATCCAGAGTCCTAAACCTTGAGCCTATTACCCTGTAGGGTCATAACTAACATTTCCCAAGGGTGGTGTGCCCACACCAGTCAAAAACCAAAATTTTAACTTGACTTCATCAAAAAAAATCGTAGCTCTAAGTCTTTTGTTTATTTTGAAATAAGAGTCATCTCAATCGGAGTTTTACAGCTCAAAAAAAACTTAAAAATCTAAAGCGCGTTCATACCTTAATCCTGCTCTCCCAACCGACCTCTCACTTACTAATGAAAACTTTCTCAAAACAACTCCAAAAGATACAAATTTCCATGCCCTACCGCCAGCTCGCAACTCTGCCAACCGCTACTCTACCTACTAAATAGCGGATTCCCTTGCTTATAGTTCTTAGCCAGATTCCTTTGATTCCCTTGCTTCAACTGATTTCCTAGTTTCCCTAGATTCAACTGACAAACCCGATTCAACTTCTGGAACTTCTTCCACCGATTCCCCTACTTATTGACAGTAAAAGATGTTAGGAACCCGTTGCTTAAAGAATCACTTCATTTGGAGGTCGAATGAGGAAGTTATACCCAAAAGAATCGAACATGTTTATACCATCAATCAATTTGTGCCTACCTTGGCGCAATTGCCATAACTTTTGCTAAAGATGTCAGATTGATTTCTTGTTTAGACAGTTAGAAAGAGGGCTTCATGATCTACAACTCTCATGAAGACCTTGAAGACAAATGTTATCGTCTGAAGGGTAGAAAATGGAACAAACCATATGACATCATTTTAAGATAAAGTGATGTCATCAGATGATAAAAAAGTTGGAAACATTGCCATAACTTTCCCTACAGATATTGGATAAAGGTGTTATTTAGATGTTTTGAAAGAGAACTTCAAGATATACAACTTTCATGAAGACCTTAAAGACAAATTCTATCATCTGAAGGGTAGAAAATGGAACAGACGATATAATGTTATTTTAAGATGAAGTGACATCATCAGATGATACAAGGTTGGGCAAATTGCCATAACTTTCCCTACAGATATTGGATGAAGGTGTTATTTATATGGTTTGAAAGAGGACTTCAAGATCTACAACTTTCATGCAGACCTTGAAGAAAAATTCTATCTTCTGAAAGGTAGAAAATGGAACGAACTATATGATGTCATTTTAAGACGAAGTGATGTCATCAGATGATGCAAGGTTGGGAAAATTGCCATAACTTTCCCTCAAGATATTGGATGAAGGTGTTCTTTAGATGGTTTGAAAGAGGTCTTCAATATCTACAACTTTTATGAAGACATTAAAGACAAATGCTATCGTCTGGAGGGTAGAAAATGGAACGGAAGATATGACATCATTTTAAGACGAAGTGACGTCATCGATGATACAAGGTTGGGAAAATTGCCATAACTTTCCCTACAGATACTGGATGAAGGTGTTCTTTAGATGGTTTGAAAGAGGACTTCAAGATCTACAACTTTCATGAAGACTTGAAGACAAATTATATCTTCTGAAGGGTAAAAAATGGAGTAAGCTATATGATGTCATTTTAAGACGAAGTGATGTCATCAGATGATACAAGGTTGGGAAAATTACCATAACTTTCCCTACAAAAATTGGATGAAGGTGTTCTTTAGATGGTTTGAAAGAGGACTTCAAGATCTACAATTTTATGAAAACCTTGAAGATAATTCTATCGTCTGGAGGGTAGAAAATGGAACAGACTATATGATGTTATTTTAAGATGAAGTGACATCATAAGATGATACAATGTTGGGAAAATTGCCATAACTTTCCCTAAAGATAATGTATGAAGGTGTTCTTTAGATGGTTTGAAAGAGGACTTCAAGATCCACAACTTTCATGAAGAATTAAAGACAAATGCTATCGTTTGAAGGGTAGAAAATGGAATAGACGATATGTCATCATTTTAGGATGAAGTGGCATCATCAGGTGATACAAGGTTGGGAAAATTGCCATAACTTTCCTTACAGATATTGGATGAAGGTGTTCTTTATATGGTTTGAAAGAGGACTTCAAGATCTACAACTTTTGTGAAGACTTTGAAGACAAATTCTATCTTCTAAAGGGTAGAAAATGGAACAGAAGATAGAAGATGAATAGTAACTAAGACGATGAACAGTAACTAAGACGAAGCAAAACTAAGACAAAGCGTCATATGGAGGGTCAAACTAAGAGGATGAACAGTGACTTAGACGAAGCGTCTTACAGAAGGTCAAACTAAGACGGTCAAACTAAGACGATGAACAGTAACTAAGACGAAGCAAAACTAAGATGAAG
>JANKOE010000204.1:21926985-21943186 GCA_026284465.1 Erythroxylum citrifolium
GTTTCTTTTAAGACTAATCCTCCTTCAAGAAAGACTGAGTTGCTTGAGTTGGTGCATTCAGATTTGTGTGGTCCTATAAAGATAAAGACTTTGAGGGGCGCATTGTATTTTGTTTCCTTCACTGATGACTGTTCCAGAAAATTATGGGTCTATCTCTTGAAGACCAAAGACCAAGTGTTGGAGGTCTTTAAATAGTTTTAAGCTTCTGTTGAGAGAGAGACTGAAAAGAAGCTGAAATGCATTTGCACTGACAACGGTAGTGAATACTATGGGCCGTTTGATGAATACTGCAGATAGATGGACATTAGACACCAAAAGACTCCTCCAAAGACTCCTCAGCTTAATGGTGTGGCAGAGAGGATGAATAGAACCTTGATGGAGAGAGTCATATCTATGCTTTCTGAAGCTAAGCTGCCTGATTCATTTTGGGGTGAGGCTGTATTAGCAGTTGCATATGTTATTAATTTGTCTCCCACTATTGTTTTGCAGGGTGATGTTCCAAACAGGGTGTGGTATGACAAGAATATTTCCTATGACCACTTGAGAGTGTTTGGATGCAAAGCTTTTGTGCATGTGCCTAAAGATGAGAGGTTCAAATTGGATGCCAAGACGAGGCAGTGCATTTTCATTGGTTATGGCCTTGATGAGCTTGGTTATAGGCTGTATGGTTCTGTTGAGAAGAAACTTATGAGAAGTCGTGATGCTATCTTCATGGAGGATCAAACCATTGAAGATATTGACAAGGTAGAGAAGCCAAGGCATTTTAGTTATAGTAACCTGATTGATCTTGATCCTATTTCTTAGATTGGTGCTCATGATGTTGCTGGACCTGATGATCATGATCATGTCCAGAATCATGTTCCTGATCAGCATGTTGATGTTGAAAATGGTGATGGTGATGCTATTATTGATGAGGTAGACATTCATGTTCCTGAAGTTGTGGATGAGCCGACTGTTCCACTTAGGAGTTCTACTAGACATTCATGTTCCTTCTTCCCGTTACTCACCTGAGGATTGGGTGTTACTCACTGATGGGCGAGAACCTGAATGTTATGAGGAAGCCATTGAAGATGAGCATAAGGATCATTAGATTGAAGCTGTGCAAGATGAGACGAAATCTTTGCATGAAAATCACACCTATGAGTTTGTGAAGTTGCCTAAGAGCATGAGAGCTTTGAAGAACAAGTGGGTGTTCAGAATCAAAGCTGAAGAGCACAGTTTAAAGTCGTGGTATAAGGCCAGATTGGTTGTTAAGGGATTTGGTCAAAGAAAAGGTATTGACTTTGATGACATCTTTTCTCCTGTTCTAAAAATGTCTTCTATCCGAACAATTCTTGGTTTTGCTACTAGTCTTGATATGGAGATCGAGCAGATGGATGTGAAGACAACTTTTCTTCATAGTGACTTGGAGGAGGAGATTCACATGGAACAACCTGAGAGCTTCAAGGTGAAAGGAAAAGAAGACTTTGTGTGCAAACTGAAGAAGAGCTTGTATGGGTTGAAGCAGACTCCTAAGCAGTGGTATAAGAAGTTTGAATCAATTATAGGGGAGCAAGGCTACAACAAGATTTCTGGAGATCACTGTGTATTTGTACGTAGATTTTTTTATAATGATTTTATCATATTGTTACTTTATGTGGATGATATGTTGATTGTGGGCAGGAATGCTTCTATGATTGATGAGCTAAAGAAGAAGCTAAGTAAGTCTTTTACCATGAAAGACTTGGGTCATGCCAAGCAAATTTTAGGCATAAGAATTACTCATTGCAGGGATGCCAGGAAGCTGTACTTGTCGCAAGAGAAGTACATAAAGAAGGTACTTTAAAGGTTTAGTATGACTGGGGCTAAACCTGTTGCTAGTTCACTTGCTCCTCATTTCAGGTTAAGTGTCAACCAGTGTTCTTCTACAGACAAAGAGAAGGAAGAGATGAAGAAAGTTCCACATACCTCAGCAGTTGGCAGTTTGATGTATTCTATAGTGTGTTCCAGGCCAGACATTGCTCATGCAGTTGGTACAGTTAGTCGTTTTCTCTCTAATCCAGGTAAAGAGCATTGGAATGTGGTGAAGTAGATTATGAGGTATCTTAGAGGTACAACTGACTTGAGTCTTAGTTTTAGTGGTGATAAGTCTTCGCTAGTTGATTTTACTGATGCAGACATAGCAGGAGATGTTAATTCTCGAAAGTTTACATCAGGTTTCATGATCAAATTTGCAAGGGGAGCTATAGCATGGCAATCAAGGTTGCAGAAGTGTATTGCTTTGTCTACCACAGAGGCTGAATTTATTGCAGCTACAGAGGCTTGCAAGGAGTTGCCTGTGTTCTTTATTTCTTGCTGTTTAGTTTCTTGTATTTGTGAGTTTGTTGGCTGCTGTTTTTCTTTTGGCATTGGTTGTGGATGTTCACACAGAAAAAGGTTTATTGGTTCTGATTACTTTATTTCCGCTGCGCGACCGACTCCTCTTTTCCTAACACTTAATTATCATGCAAGAATTTTTTGTCAAATCTGAAGCAATTTTGTGTTCTGAAAGCTTTATATCTGTGATGCTGTATAGATGAAATTAAGGAGAACTTTTTCAGGTTCATTTATATAGGCGAGATTCTATAGATTTGACATCAAATTCTATCGATGCTCGATCAACTGATACGATTAAAATCTCGAGATGCACACTAAATTGTTCAAACGCTACTCTATCTTTTCTTACTATTATTATTAAAACTCATTGATTTCACTATCAAAGTAATTTTAGTGTCAACCAAAACAAGTGATCTTATTAGTAGATGCTACCAAAGATGATAAACTAAAGAATAACGAACTAAAACCACCAATATTCAAGTTATATGCTCCTCGGCATTAGCGGCTACTTATGAAAGACAAAAGTCATTGTGATCAGAAGCATTATTCCTGTTGAATCAATTATCATCTATTACTATAAAGTACTCCTACACTAAGCAATATATAGCTTTCTACGAAGACCACCCTGGAGTCTTTTGCACGTCAAAGCACTACAGGTGCATGAGTCGATTATCAAAATACACTTGCAGCGCCTAGGCGAGCTTTCATGGCCATCTGAAATGAAGATGCGGAAGAGATGAGTAGTCCCAATAAAATCGTTAAAATATATCAGAAGCCGAACTCAACATCAACTTTGGAGTTGGTTTCTGTCTCCAGCCCTCTGCGAGCACCATGCCACAGCTGATTCTCTATGCCCAACTTCCTCAGCTCCAAAAGCCCACGTTCAACTGTGCATTATAGCAAAACATCACCACAAGGAAAATCATATTATTCTGCTTTTTTGTCTGCTCCAGACAATTAATCTTTTCCTTTTAGTACGTTGGAAGACTAAAGGTTTCAACAAGATTTCAATTTTTGGTGTAGGAGAAGGCTTTTAATTTCCTCAATCACTAACCACAGGCTTGTTAACTTGTTTTTGATACCCCTGTTAGTTATCACTTCAATCACCATCCGTGAGTTATTCTAGCTTTCTGACAAGATACTGGCTTGTGTCCCTTCATTTACTTCTTTCAATACATTCCATCGCCGGCTTATATGTTAAGCATGTTGGTAGAAGGTGGCTGCAATTAGCAGATTGGAAACCAACCCAATTTGCTTGTTTTGCAACAAAATTATGAACTTGCAGATCTAGGAGAGGAAGTATACGGGAAGGGGGATACCATCAACTGCATCAAGTGAAGTGGAATTCTGGTTGCTATGGTTGATCCAGAACTGCAAACGTTCTTCTGCTATGTCTGGTTCGATTCCTTGGTCTCTGGTTCTTCTCCAGAAATATGTAAGCCAAGCCTGTACGAGGCAGCAAGCAAGAATTAAAAAGTGGCTGAACTAAAAGTTCTACATTTAACAACATTAACAATCCTTGTTATATCAATGCCTTAAAACATAAGAACACAACTGTGTACTTTTTCCTTTCCTAGTCTTCCAGGTTAACTCGTTGAAGAATTTGATATGGAATCCCCAAGATAAAATTTCGAATTAAAATCCATTTCCTTCAACCGTTGCGTTCATAAACAAAATAAATCTGCAGTCATTTCCTAATGTGCAGTGGTATACACAACACAGAGACCCTTTGTCGCCTTTAACTTTCTGAATTACAATTATCCCGGCTTTTTTGAAGATTCCAAGTTGCTGTGGTGTTTACGACCCAAGATTGTCCATCTAAGTCGAAAAATATGGGGGCCAAAAACTTACAATGGCCATGTTTTGGGAAGGGGCGTGTACAAGCCACCCAGTGCATTAGAAGCCTTAAGTGCAATCTTAATAATGATGTCCAGATGGAGAAGCCTCAAATAAGAAAAGAAAAAAGGGAAAAGTTGGAAGGACTATTCAGATCTATCTTAATATAAAAAAGCCATCATACCTGTTTGAAACGCACAATTTCAGACTCTTCTTGACTCAATTCTGTGGATAAATTTTTTATGTAAGTAATCTTTTTAGCATACATACACACCAAATATGTGCTGTCTGAGAAAGAAAGTTCTTAAGTACAAGCTAAAAGAAGGAAATGCGTTATCAATGCATAAGAAGTGGGCATCCCTGCAACTGCAGCATTGACATCTCAGTTTGATATTTATAGTGGTGTATAACAAGAAAATTTTAGAAGGTAGAATGTTAAACGTACCAAACGCTTCAAACTGCCCTTCATTGGGCAGTTTCACTTCATCTTCACCCATTACTGGAGAAATCAAGGCACAGTTAGATAGAACTACGTATGGAACACTCTAAACACTAAAACGAGCAGCAAACAGATAGACTGAACGGAAAAACACAAGAAACCATAGCAAGAAAGAACATGTCGTAAGGTAACAAAGTAAAGAAAAATGCAAGCTTTGTACTTCATATAAGATTATATGATCATAGTTCTACGTTTTGGCAGTGTCAAGCCAGTTTTCTTATGTTTGTAACCTGAAATATTTATTAAAAGAAGAGAGAGGTACAAGAAACTATAATGAAAACGCTGTTTCAAGAAATAAATGAATGAAATAAGAGAAGCACAGAGAGTAGAGGTCAAACATACATATAGGACGCAATTGAACTAATCTTAAACCCATTGGTCAGAACTAAAAAATGAACACAGCATGCTGCAAGTGCTTATTATTCCTTATGAGTTATCAAAGGCAAGATAATTAAATCATACCTGATTTTAGCAAATTCGGACGTCGTTGCTGAGCCATGGCGAGTGCTACTGCTTCCTCCACCTTCAGAGAAGGAAAGGAAGAAAATTTCAGAAACTGTTCAATGTAAGGAACATTTAACTAGTTAGCCAAAAGGTAAACCAAGCAATTTTAGCTCCATAAGTCCTAATCAAGCCAAGCAAATAGGTATTATCTGCTCTAGCAGCCATGTGAATTAGTCATCTAATTGTTCCTCTCAGTTAGGAGAAGCTTGTTGTTAAGCTTGTCTAGACTTAAACTGATATCAGAACTTGGTTTTGTTTCCTCAATATTCTCTCCAGTTTCATCAGTGGAAGCTTGAGAAATTGTTCCCGCAGATAAAAACAAGTAATGGTAACAGGAAGTCAGTTGAATCCAATGAGGGATATTGTCAGTTGAGGCCAGAACAACAAAGTTTTGACTTTTAAAAGTTTCAAGAATTGAGCCTTTAACTACTTTTAACTCATCAATATATCCTCATCAAAGTTCAAACTTCCTTCTTTTGTGCCTGATAATATTCAAAGTAGAGTAAGACACATTCACGATGGTTGGGGTCTAACAGAGACCTTCAGTGAAGCCACTTCCCGCAAACCTTTTTCAACAAGTATCACGCTTTCAAAATTACCATCTCCAGAAAGTTCATTCACATCTTCTACAACTCGGTGTCTGCGCTCTGCACCACATAAAGTAATTAAAAGCAATCACAAATGGAAGTAAATATGAACTTTCAGAAAGGAACAACTGAGTCATACTTACGTGAGGAGTCATCTTCTTTAGCTCTCTCTGCCGAGGCTAACACAACTTCGACAGGTGCTGGTGCAAAGGAAGACCAGTATTCATATTTTGCCCCAGCAATATCTGCATGAACACCTGAAATTTGGTAATCTCTGTGAGAACTTCCTTTGCACTACAGCTCTATATTCAAATTCTGAAGATGATGAAAACTAACAAATCCCATCTCAAAAATTCGGAAAGTAAGGTTAATATCCCTCGAGGTAAAGAGAGGTTGATTAATATCTTAATCCCAACTAATTTCTAGCCTTGCTGAACAAACAATGAGGAGAAAGACTTTGAAGATGTTGGCTTTCTTAATTATCAAAAAACTTGTTATCTAATTGAGAACTTATTAATGAGCGGAAGTCTACAGGATCACAGCTAAACTAATAATAAAACACATAAAACTGTTATGCCTCCTATTCGCATACAACATGAAAGTAGAAAGAAGAAGGAACCAACAGCTGACAAAGCTATCATTTCTGCTGGCTAAAAGCTTTGTTTTTCTGTTAGAATGCTAGCACCATATAGAGGAGTGAGGTGGCAGCTTGTTAGGATTCTCTGCAGGAATGTGTGAGGTAGGAAGGGGGATTGGATAATCTGTCAGGTAGGGAGAGTGGGAGAGTTGGTCACCTCTCAAATGTGGCCTTTAGTCGTCGGAAATTTTCTTCCCTTATCAATAAAATCCTAAATACTAGCATTCTTTATCTTGGTTCATCTATCTTGTCCGCTATTTCCTCTTCTACTGACCTATTTGCAGAAGTTTCCTAACAAAAACCTTCGAAACTAAGTTTCAACTCCATTCATTCAGATAAAAGCATGGGAAGTTCTTGTTATACAGATCTAAAGTCAAAACAGCTTACCATATTTAATACATAAGCTCCAATACCATGCAAGCCAACACCTCTTTAAAACAACCTCTTCCTAATATGAAAACTGCAAATCACGTTACTATGACATAATGGAGTAGTCAAAGAAAGAGAAAACAACAGTTGAAAGTGGGAATGGAGAAGATGGGGGTGGAGGGTGGTGTTAATGTGTTGACCAACCATCTCTTCCTTATTTAGCATCATTCTCTGCATGACATTTCGAATTGACAGAGCCTCAACTTTAACATCATGGAGCTGCTCCATTGCAGAATTTGCCTCAACCTTAGCAGCCTACCTCGGAATATTAGAAGTGTAAATCAAAAAGGACTATTATATTATTAATTACTGATATGATAAAGAAATGCATAAAAGAAAAAATAATTGGACGAACATACAAGATACATTTTGTCGATACCTCAGCTTCTGTCCTTAGGGCCACGATCTCCTCTGCCTTACAGGTTTGTTCCACCACTTTCAGAGCAGCCTGTAGGTTAAGCATGGTTCAGCCCAAACACCATTTGTATATCTCGCAACTCCTTGGTTAAATATCAATTGACAGGCATATGTGCACCAGAACAGTTAACAATAGTACTAATAGTACCAACCTCCCTCTGCTGCAGAGCTGCCTCTTTTCTGGAAAGTGAACGGGCATGTTACTGAACGGAGATATCATCTTAATGTAAGATCAAGAGATTTAAATATAAATACTCACCTGCTTAAGAGACGGGCATCTAAAGTTACACCTTCTCCAAGAGCAGCAACCTTAGGAAAGCAGATCATGAGGTGTAAATTAAAGAAAATAGTAGATTCAAACCATGGATTTCATTTATGATTGGTCATGAGAAGATAGTTCCATCCTCAGTTCAAAATGTAAGGGGAGAAGTTCAAATTGAGTTATTCTATAACAGGAAATTTTGGAAAAAAGAACCAACATTATGGGAGAGGTCCTAGTCTCAATTTTTCATAAGTTTGAACCAGATTTGTAAGACTGTATAGCTACAGAGGGAACATACGCTACTCAAAGCTGTAGAGATATTAGCTCCATGAATAGTAAGGTTAAGGTACCTGTTTCTCAAGTTGTTGAGCTCTTGCCTCTGCTTCCTCACATCTCTCCTCTGCAAGTCGAAGCTGAATGTACATGTCATTGAACAGAACCAAAATACATTTTTCAATGAAGCTTTAAAGTAAGTCTCCATGAGAGAATGCTCAAAAATAGTTCTCGTAGTCGATTGAAAACATGGCTGAGCACTTCATTTGATAAATTAGCAGCTAATGTACTAAGGTATATGTGTGTGAAACGTATATAGCATTACATTCCAAAGAGAATAACTACGTTAGAACTTCTGAATAATAAAGTTGCAGAAAACTGAAAAATGCACTGAAAATAATGGTTGGCCGACCTTCTCAAGTAAAGTATCATTTTCTTCTTGCAGAATATCAATCTGCAGCACAGATAGAAATAATAGTTAATGGATTTTCTGAAAATATAAAATCTTACCCACTGTAAGTAATCGAACTTGGAAATTCTGAATGACTTTTCTGAAGAGGATGAAAAAACTATATCAACTATTCTGACTACAAAATGATCAGGGAAACAACAGTTCAACCATGGGTTTTTGAAGCCCCAGTTCAGTTAACAAGTCAGACCATACCTCATCTTCTAATGCAGAAGCTGAATTCTGATTACTCGTATCTCTTAGCTTCAGGCTTCCCATATCTATTGACAACCTGCTACAGAAGGCTAACTGTAGAGGTTAAACTTTCCAAAGCACAATTGGTCTAATTACGTGATTCATCCATTTGTTGAGATTTGATGACCTATCAGTGCGCAACTGATAATGTTGAATTTAGATTCCATGCAGGAATGAAGAAACCCAAATGCAAAAGAGCAATAATGGTTGCTCTTCGTATGCCCACAAGTAAAAATATAGTTCCATGAGATTTGCCAAGTAAAACCCAGGGTAACTGAAATGCCCATGCTCCATTCATACACTTCAGTGAGAAATGCTTCAGAATTATTGGTCTTTGGTGGTCCATTCTGAATCCACCCATTCTACTAGACAAAAGAAATATAATCTCTTAAAAAAATATAGATGCACTTCTTAAAAAATTGGAACCTCAATGATCAACTCCCAATCAATTGATACAAAGGATAATATTCAAAGTCAACACGACTTTTGTTTTTGGGGCCATAAAGTTTCAAGCATGCTTCAGTAAGAATTGATGAGAGAAAAAAGCAATAATGGTGCTGTCATTCTTCAAAGTGAAACAAGTAAAAGTTTGAGAGCATCAACATACCTTCTATCTTTCCGGAAGTCCACTGGAGACTCTGATGAAAGAGGAGAGACTGGCCTTAGTGAGATGGGCACACTAGTTGGCATAGGAACCGTCTTCAGGGTTGGACGAACAGTTGATATGGACCTGGCAGACAGAGGTTGTTCCATAGAGTTGGTGGATGGCCTTGCAGCTATTATGGAACGAGCAGAAAGAGGTTCTTCCATGGAATTGGAAGATGATCTGCCAGCAATAGAATGAGCAGAAAGGGGTTGCTCCCCATGATTTGTGGGCTGAGGTGGTGTGGTTGCCAAAGATGAACGAGCAGAAGATGGTTGTTCTGCACTGCTAACAGGTAAAGATGACCGACTGCCTGTTGATGTATATATAGGCAACGGCCGTTCCGAATGGTTACGTAATGTTGGTGGAACTACTGCAGATAAATGAGCTGATGTTGGTTTTTCTACAGGGTTAGCTGGTACAGATGATCGCCCACCAGGTGTTGCATGTGCAGATGAAGGTTCTTGTTGCTTACGAAGTGACTATTAGAAACCATGATGAAGTACAAAGTGAGGATGAGACTTCAAAGAATAAACAGAAAGCAAATATCAACAAATCTACATATTGAGAACATCTTTGTGATGCCAATTCCAAAATCTAAAAACATCCTGCAACAAGTCCCCGTGGTCATTCCATTATGGTGTTCAACTTCACACTAATACCATGAAATTTAAATAAAACAAGGAAGAAGTAGCCGAGCAAGTAATTATGTGTTTGTTAAATTTGATTCAGAGGACACCCAATTCAACTTTCTGTTCGATATGGGAAGTCTGTGAAACAGTAGGGTCCAGGGAAGATCAAGCATCTAGGCTCACCTCTAATTGTGTTAAATATAGGTAAACCAATGGTTTATGGAGAGAGGACATCCTAGTTGTAAAGTCTTATGTTATTAATTGACCAATAATTCTAAAACAAACTTCAAAGTGAATGAAGCAATAAAGAACAGCTTCAAATGTAAGAGCTAGTTCATTAGAACTTAACTTTAATAACTCTAGCATGTCAAAAGTCAGAAAGTGTTAGGGTAGCTGAAAGGACGGAAATGGCAAGCAGTGTTTCATTATGAGAAAAGCAGCTCCCATTGAGGCAAGGAAGAAGGATCACTTGCTTGAATTATGGGAAAGGTGTGATCCAAAGAAAGAAAGAAACAAGAACTGGGAAACCAAAAAATAACTGCCTCAAAGCACTTACTGAAAGAAGAAATATCAATCTCCTAGTTAGTCCATCAACAATCAAGCTTATCAGATTACAACAGAGAAAGATAGACCAATCACCAGAGGAGAGCGCGATTGCATTGCCTTCCCACCAGCTCGACCAATGGATATTGTCCCAGTGACAGAGCCGTAATCATCATCATTTTCACTGTCCTCATCGGCAAATTGGAGTCCCTTTGACTGTGCTGCTGGCCTTGCCTGCACTTTTTTAAATGTTTTAGACGATCTATATAAAAATATATAAGACCTTAGATGGTAACAGTTATTTAACTATTTGATATTACAAATAGAATAGGAAACACTAATTAGGATGACAATCACCAGAGGAGAGGGCGAGCGCATGGCTTTTCCACCAGAACGGCCAATTGATACAGTCCCACTCACAGGGACGGTGTCATCATCCTTTTCAATGTCCTCGTCCGCGAATTGAAGGGGCTTTGGGTGGGCATGAGTTTTTGATGCTGGCCTTCTCTGCAATTTAGTAAAAACAAGGTATGACATGGAGAATCTAGCTTAGCTTAGAACAGCACAAGGAAAAAGAGTAATAAGGGCAATCACCAGAGGAGAGCGGGAAGGCATAGCCTTTCCACCAGCAAGCCCAATGGATACTGTCCCACTTATATCATCATTTTCAGAGTCGTCGTCTGCAAATTGGAGTCCCTTTGGCTGACCATGTCCACGAGTTTGTGCTGCGGGCCTAGTCTGCAGTTTAGATAATACTAAATCATCACCACTACCAATGGATAGTTTACTTGGCAAATGCCATTTCATCAATAGCATTACCAGCGGAGAACGCGTGCCCATTCTTCTTGCACCTCCAAGCCCAATGCTCCCTTTACCGGTAGGATTATACTCATACGATAGTTCATCTTCCTCTTCACCATCATCATCAGGCGTTTGATGGGACATCACCTGGGCAAGTCTCTGTGCGGCAGCTTTTGTGTGTGCTTTCCTGGCATTAGGCATCCCGCTGGATCCTGTCCGAACATGGCGGGGATGCAGCGGCGATACGACCGGTGATGATGGAGTCGCAGGTGGGACAGCAGAGCCCTTCTGCCTCAGGTAATCTTGCCTGGTCCGAGGGTCCATGATGAATCCTGTCCAAAAACTTGATGGAAACCCTTCAACCAGAAAACAAAGCAAAGATTGTATAATCAGGCAAAAAGATGGTGACAGTATGCTCAGCTTATATATCTGTGGATGTTTATGGGAAGATAGCAATGAAACAAACCAAAATAAGATGAAAATGGAAGATCCGATTGATAAGGCCAAAAAGGAGGGAGGGAACGTAACAGAACAGAAGAGAAGTTGAGAAAGATCTTGTTACGTGATTTACGTCCTTCTTCAACCCTGCATGCATGTGTATGAGCTCAGTAAAAAGATTTTAGAGAGATTTGAAAGATTTTTGGTATCAACTCTTATTACAAAATTATAATTAAACTACACCTATACTGATGAACAATTTATACAGGACATGCATATTACTATAATTAAATAAAAAAGGCATCATATTTATACAAGACATGCATATTACTATAATTAACTCATAATAAGGGCCACGACTACTATCAGGTCTAATTTACAGTATAAATGTTATTAAATTAGTTACGAGTCGTATATAATTAAGAAAATGATGAGCCCCTTCTTCATCAGACCTTCTATTACTGTGGGTTTATAGTGAACTACATATCTGAGAGGTGAGGCATCAACCACTTCTTCTAAAGGAGCCATAGATGACTAATTTTCTTGCCAAAAGCTGATGGATTCTCCATTTCCTATTGGTGAAATGAAATATGGTATGAATCTTTCTCTCATCTTGAAAATTGCTTTCAAAGTAGGAGAAGGATAGTGTTTCACATCCAAACTCCAATGTTATTTTTATTGAAATAATTGTGTATCCATTTGCACTACAGTAAATGCCTATCAGAGATGAGTCTCCATAGTCTTTTAGTGAGCATGCGGTGTTCATTGTTTTAAGAGACCATATAGTGAGGCCTCCTTGTTCTTTAGGGATGCATATTTCTCCCTATTTCATTTTGACTCTATTAGGACTTCCATTTCCTCCAGATCATAAAAGCCTATTAAAGTTCTTATCAATAGATTTAATGATGTTGCTTGGGAAAGCAATGGGAGCAGCCCAATATATATTGATGGAGTTCAAAATGGAGACAATAAACTAAGTTCTACCAGATGTAGAGAGATGTCTTGATCTTCATGGAAAAATTCTGGCATTGAATTTATCAAGTAAACTGCTGAAATCTTTGTTTTTTAATCTTAAAGATGTGAATTGGAATGCCAAGGTAAATCATAAGAAGAGTTTGTTGTTTGAAACCTGTTATGGCGGTCATAGTAGAATTATGATTTCCAGCACTTTTAGAGAGGAAGAAACCACTCTTAAATAATTCACCTGGATCCTAGACATCCTATTAAAGACCTTTAGAGTTTTCATAAGAGCTAAAACAAAATGAGTTAATTTAATCTATATGTATCATAATTTAATTATTAAATCAAACTGTATAATTTGTGATGTTAGTTATTGTTTAACTATTTTAATAACTTATTTCAATAACTTATATTTCATTTATTAAGTATGATATCCCTATTAAATTTCTAGAATAACATATGTAGCTAATAAATCATTTTATTATTAATACATTATTTATTAAATTATTATGTTTATTACTCTATCGTTCATCATATTATTTGAATAACATAAATAACTTTTTAGTTACTTAATCATTATTTTATCATAATATCACTTCTTCGCCTAATATTACAACAAATTAAGTCAAAATTTCATTTTAAACATCAAATTTTAAATTATGATAATCTAATTATACTGATTAAACTATTGCATGGATGTTGTAAGACATCTTATAAATATACGTATGGAATCGAATCTATACAAGGTTAATCATCTCATTATTTTCTAATTTAAATCTTCTTATTTTATTCTTCAAATATTTTTTTAATATTTGTAACAAGTTTCCTAACTTTAAAATTTTCAACTCATTCTTGTTAATATCTTTTTAACATAAATCCTGTGATAATTCGAATTGAAATTTATCTAAATAATTTATTTTTCTTTAATTTCCCAGATATCATAATAAATTGCCCTTTTTTTTCTTATATAGCAGATATATAATGGGTTAATTATCAAAAAAAGTACAAGCTTTTGTCAAATTTTCAATTATAGCCCGAACTTTAAAAAGTAGTAATAAAATGTCAAAATTTTAATTTTTTCAATTCTAGCCCGAATATCAAAAAGTAGCAATAATATGCTCAAACTTTCAATTTTTTAATTCTAGCTCAACATTAGTGTTTCAGTTAAGTTCGCTGACGTGCCTTGCCACGTATTTTAGAAACCTTAACAATTAATACACGTCAGCTAAAATTAACAAAACAAATGAAGATTAATGAAACAACGTCATTTAATCACATAATTAAAACAACGTCGTTGTTTAAAAATGACATAAATCAGATTACATAGCCTCGACGACCTTATGCTTTGATTTCAAAATTTCTCTTCATTTTTTGTTTATTCTCTCGATGCCCTCACCCTTTGATTTTTAGATTACGCAACCTCAATGTCTCTCACACTAAGGGTGTCAAGAGAGCGACCTAAAAATGAAGAGCTTATTGGTGTAGTACACTATAATGTGAGAGTAGTTTAGGGTTTTAGAAAAATAAATAGAAAACAAAGGGCTGAGAGCATCGGGGGAACAATAGATAACGTCTGGCTAAATTTGAAGAAAATTGAAAGTTTGAACATTTTATTGCCACTTTTTAAAGTTTGGGCTATAATTAAATTTTTTTTGAAAGTTTGAGCATTTTATTACTACTTTTAAAGTTCAAGCTATAACTAAAAAATTGAAGAAAGCTTAGGATTTTTTTGGTATAATTAACCCATATATAATTACATTGATATACTTTTGTGATCTATGGTCGAGTCATTGATGGTCTATTATGTTTGCCTCCTTCTTCCAATTCCATACATATGTTTTTGTTCTTTTTTTAGTCCAATTGTGTTATAATTGTTTTATATGATGTTGCCTAGAAAGCATTGATTTGGAAGGGAAAAAGGAGAAGAAAAAAAAAAGACAACAAGTATAACAGTTAATAGATTCCAAAAAAGGAGCTATAAATAAATTTGTTAAAACAGTAAGCCCTTTAGTAAGAATCTTGAGGAATTAAATAAAGGTAATTTTGAACAACATAAGGAAAATTTAAGTGATGAGATTCATATTCATGAGGATGTTAGTAATTAGAGTAAGCATGAACATATATCAAATGTGTCAAATGTAGGAAATTTAGGTAAAAATGAGCAACAAATCTCACTGTTGGATATTAATGGTTCCAGAAATTAGGATAATCTTGATAACTAAGTAAGGGACATTTTAGTTGAAAAAGGGTATGTTAGAAAATTGAATCTTGCGTTTCATTTAGACTATACTTTTCAACATTTTTCATATTCTTATTATTCTAAAAAATTGAGTAATTGAGAGATTAGTAAGCAATAAAAAATGATTGGTTTACTCTAAACATATAGATTGATACTATTATAGAGATTATGAATGAATGTATATATATAATAGCTTGATTTTAGGAAGCTTGATTACAGGGATTGACAATAGCTACCTACCATATTTAGGCACACAACATGTATATAAATAGTAGTTTATAGTGAATACAAAAACGTCAAGTATTCATAATTCATAACATGGTATCAAAACCATACTTGGCTATTTGAAAGTTTAAAGTTTCTGCCAAAGTGTAAAATTTTAGTATATTTTCAGTATTTTTCTACTTGTATTTGCAAGTGTTTGGGTCACCTGATATATGTTTAAATGTTGATTCATTTGATATACTACACTTAGTGATTAATGCCTTAGAAATGCTTAGGACACTCACTTTAGCTTATATTTGATCTTAGGTACTTTTCGGAAGTAAAGAAGCTAAAGTGACTCGAAACCATGTCATTAAAGCCATCTTTTCAATTTCCATATTCTATTGTGTTAGATCGCCTATGGCCCGAGTATTCACAATACGTTGCGGAAAAGACCATAAAACAACAAGAAGTATAACCAAAAACTATAACATATACGAAATTACCTCTTGACGCGGATTGGTTGTTTCTTTTTCAGATTCGTAGACAATGCAATGCGCGAATGTCCTCTACCAGTATCCACACGAGGATGAACAATCCGAGCAGTGGCTATCATGTGCTAGCACATCTAGAAACATTTTTTTAGAACGACGCACAATTTTTCTTTCAGAAGGTGGCTAGGGTTTTTCGTCTCCTTTCCTTCTTTTTTCTAAAGAGACCTAATCTATTTATAGAGAAAACCTAATCTCATTGAAGCCCAATAAGTTTTTGCCCATATTATATCTCATATAATAAAAGTTCGACAACTTAATTCAATCTAGCCCAATAAATATTTCCACATATATTTATTCAACGCCTAATAAATTAGGTCCAAGAGAATAAGCCCATATTACATCACTCTTTGTTTGCGACCCTATAGGCTCATTTGATGTTGCTAACGAGCTTGATCACACTTTAAGGCCCATAAGTCATAAGCAGCCTCTAGCAAGACATTATGACTACCCAAATCAAATGAGGATCGGTAATCCGATTTAACCTATAACTATGGTTATAAGCTCAGTCCCTTTGTAACATGATATCAAGATTATTCACAAGGCATGATACATGTCAACCTTTGATTAATCATAATTTCTTGATCCCCAAGTTGACTGATTATAACAAGTGACATTGATGACTCCTCATCAATTCATTTGAGCACGACCATGCATTTCTTCAGTCATACTTGTCAAGAGGCCCAAA
>JANKOE010000204.1:22016360-22032106 GCA_026284465.1 Erythroxylum citrifolium
CCCGAAAAATGTCATGACTGCATGCCAATTTCGTAATTTGTACTCATGTCTTCTAACCCCTACTTTGGGGCGTTACATTTAGCTTTAAGGGATTTTGTCTATCAAGAAAAACCATGTTTATTTTGATACAACACTCAAGCCATTACGTGTCTATTCAAGAAGAAAATGTAAACGAACACGTGACAATGATCAGCTCCACTTTTTTGAGTTGATCGATTCAATGGGAAGTCAGTTTATTCCATGATGTGCTGTTTTCCATTATTTCCTTAATTATAGGCTAGTTAGGTGACATCTGGAACTTTTGTTATAAATAGACCAGTTGTAAATTGTTTAGGTGTGGATATTTCTTCTTTTTCTATTGTAGTGGAGAGTGGGTCTTTCTCGAAGTGGACTTATTAATTGAAACTGATATCTTCTATCAAACACATAATTCTTATTTCTTCAATCGTCCTTCTTCCACCTTCTATCACTGGTATCAGAGCAGGTTACGATACCATGGTGAATACACGCTCATCCTCTTCTACCCAGTAACCACCCGAACCACCAAATACTCGCCCCTCATCGCCCAACCATTTGCTCAATGACATAGCCTCCCAACTTGCTGCTATATCAGCCCGTTTGGAAAATGTGGATAGTCTGGCATCAAAGGTTGCTGCCCTTAAAGCTAATCAAAGCACAAATGACAAGCCTTCATCTTCTAATCGCAGATCTGGAAAAGAGCATAACAGATTTCCACAATACCGAAACACCAAACAGGAAAACGATGAAGATGACGAAGAATCACCTCGTTGGCGACGCAATCAACAGCCATATACAAAGATGGAATTTCCTAAATATGATGGTGGTGACCCCAGAGGATGGATTCTCAAAGCAGAAAAGTATTTTCGTTACCATCAAACGCCCAATGAATTAAAGGTGGACGTCGCTTCTATGTATTTGGAAGGTGATGCTTTAGATTTCTTTTCATGGCTAGAGAATGAAGGTGCTATTGGGTGTTGGGAAGAATTAGTGCAAGCTTTACAAGAAAATTATGGTCCAACGGAATTTCAGAATCCTGATGAATTCCTCTGTAACATCAGACAAACGGGTACCGTCCAAGAATATCGACAGGGATTTGCTCGCTGTACTGCTAGAGTAACCGGTTGGACTGACCATTGTTTACTAGGTGTGTTTCTCAATAGACTCAAAGAAGAACTTAAGGCTGAAGTAAGAATTCATAAGCCACGTTCTATATTCAAAGCCATGAGTCTAGCCCTTGAATTTGAGTCTAAACTAGGCTTAGGCCCAAACCGCTCCATCAAAAGCTCCATTGGACAAATTTCTTACAAGCCTAATAATTCTTCTTCTTATGTTCGACCAAAGGAAGGATCTGGAACAACACTCCCAGCTGCAAATCGCAATCCAACTTTAGGGCAATCACGACCATGGGATGCTAATTGACAAGCCCGATTTGTAAAAGGATTGTGTTTCCGCTGCAATGAGAAGTTTGGGCCTGGTCACCGTTGCAAGCCAGGTACTTTCGTGCTTTTGAAAGTTAATCCTGATAATGATGAAGTTGATCGTGAAGAAGAAGAAGTTGAAGAAGATGGTGATCCTAACCCTGCTGAATTTGCGGCAATCAGTCTTCATGCTATATTGGGAAAACATACTACAAAAACGATGAAATTGATGGTGCAGATCGGCAAGCGTGAAGTCATTATTTTGGTGGATAGCGGATCGACGCACAATTTTGTTTCTAAATCCATTGTGCGAGAACAACAACTTCCAATCCAGTGGGTATCGCCCTTTGATGTCCAAATTCGTAATGGTGATATCATACGTTGCAACAGCATTTGCAAGAGTGTTGAATTTCAACTTCCAGGTTTGAAGATTATTCAAGATTATTATCTTTTTACTATTGGAGGTGCAGATTTCGTGTTGGGAATCCAATGGCTAGCTTCACTCAATACGGTGCAAGCCAATTGGAACGAAATGTTTTTTTCACATTCAATGGCCAGAAATACAAACTACAAGGGGTGCTAGCCAAGAACATAGACTCAACTTCATTTCAGTATCTTTCTACACACCACACTCTTTTTCACCCAACCGAAACACCACTTCAAGTTATCCTCAATGAATTCTCATCTGTCTTTTCTGAACCTACCACATTACCCCCCTTTCGTAAGCATTCTCATGCCATTCCCTTAATACCCAATGCTCAACCACCTAACATCCGACCTTACAGATATCCTTTTCCCCAAAAAAATGAAATCGAGAAGCAAGTTTTTGAACTCCTGCATGCTGGATTCATTCAGCCAAGTTTAAGCCCTTTATCCAATCCGGGTCTCTTAGTTAAAAAGAAAGATGATAGTTGGCGTATGTGTGTGGATTACAGGGCCTTAAACAAACTCACTATCCCATACAAATACCCAATCCCGAATATTGATGAATTATTGGACGAGCTACACAGTGCTACAATCTTCTCCAAGATTGATTTACGATATGGATATCACCAAATTAGAGTGATTCCTACCGATGTACCAAAAACTGCCTTCCGCACACATTCGGGACATTATGAATTTCTTGTCATGCCGTTTGGGCTTACCAACGCTCCATCAACTTTTTAGGCTGCAATGAATGATTTGTTCAGGCCTCATCTTCCCAAATTCATCTTAGTCTTCTTCGATGATATTCTGATCTTCAACAAAGATGAAGAAAGTCACTCTCAACATCTCCAAGTCACTCTCTAGTTGCTCCAGAATAATCAGTTTTATGCCAAGGCTTCTAAGTGCATGTTCGGCTAGCAACAAGTCAATTTCCTGGGCCACGTGGTGAGTTCTAAAGGAGTACAGTTCGATCAAGATAAAATACAAGTTGTTCACTCTTTGCCTGTCCCTACCAATGTCAAGGAGCTACGAGGATTTTTGGCCCTTATTGGATATTATCGTCGGTTCGTTAAAGATTATGGGTTAATTTCCATGCCTCTCACCAGTCTCACAAAAAAGAATGCATTTCAATGGAATGATCAAGCTAATGCTTCCTTTACCAATCTGAAAAATGCGTTAATCAATTTTACAGTTACCAAATTTTTCATAGCCCTTTACAGTTGAATGTGATGCTTCTTCTACAGGTGTTGGTGCTATACTACTTCAAGAAGGGCATCCGATGGCTTACTTCAACAAAGGACTTTCATTCTCTAACCGGCTCAAGTTAGCATATGACCGAGAGCTCCTTGTTGTGGTATTAGCCTTACAAAAGTGGAAGTATTATTTACTTGGGCGACACTTCTTCATCAAGACAGATCATTACACCCTGAAATATCTCCTGGAACAACGAATCACAACTTCCGAGCAACAACGTTTGCTAATCAAACTCCTACCTTATGACTTCTCAATCATATATCAGTCAGGAAAAGAAAATAAAGGTGCAAACGCTCTTTCCCGTCAACCTCAACAAGTTGCTTTTCTGAATTTGGTGCTACCCGTCAGTCTTGACTTAGCAGATCTTCCGGGAGCATTGGACTTGGATCCTTTTACGAAGAAGATCATTGAGGCCCTAGCTGCTGATCCTACTTCATACCCTGAATTTTCAATTTTAGGTCAGAGGCTATATTACAAATCACGCCTTGTTATTCCAAATAATGAAGCTTTGCATCACAAGATCCTATTTGAGGCCCACAACACTCCATCAGCTGGTCACGGAGGGTACTTGAAGATGCTTAAACGTATTTCATCCAATTTCTTTTAGCCAACTATAAACAAAGATGTGAAGATTTATGTCCAAAACTGCCTTCAGTGCCAACAGAATAAATATCAAACCCTCGCACCAGCTGGTCTATTACAACCTCTTCCAATCCCGGACCATATATGGGAAGATATTTCTATGGATTTTATAGTCGGCCTCCCTAAATCCTGTCAGTTTGATACAATCTTGGTAGTTGTTGATAGGTTAAGCAAATACTCACATTTCATCCCTCTATCTCATCCTTTCACTTCTAAATCTGTCGCTGACAGCTTCTGCAAAGAGGTGGTGCGCCTCCATGGTATACCGAGATTTATCATATTGGACTGAGATGCAATATTCTTAAGCAACTTTTGGCAAGAATTGTTCAAGCTCTGTAAAACCCAGCTACGAATGAGTACTAGCTACCATCCACACACGGATGGTTAGATGGAAGTGGTCAATCGATGCCTTGAAACTTACTTACGTTGTTTTGCTCATGAACAACCTAAGGTATAGAGTTCTTTTCTCTATTGGGCAGAGTATTCATATAACACGGGTTTCCACACAGCTACCAACACCACTCCTTTCACTGCAGTTTATGGGCGTGAACCACCACCTCTTTTCCCATATGTCCCAGGTGAGACATTCATTGCTGATCTTGAACATAAATTACTTCAACAGGATGACATGCTACTCTTGCTCAAAGATAACTTGCTGAGAGCTCAGTCAAGGATGAAAGCACAGTCAGATTCTAAGAGAAGGGAATTGTGTTTTGAAGTTGGTGACTCTGTATTTCTAAGGCTCCAACCATACAAACAACGGTCTCTTGCAAAACGCAGGTACCAGAAGCTCTCTCCAAGATTTTTTGGTCCCTACAAGGTTATTTGAAAGGTTGGCCATGTCGCATATGAGTTAGAACTTCCTCCAGACTCTCGTATTCATCCCATTTTCCATGTTTCAATACTAAAGCCAGCTAAAGGACAACTTGCTCCTTCCATTCCTCCTACGTTGCCTATTTCTTCTGATTGGGAGCTGTTCCTCCAGCCTGCACAAGTTTTGTCTCATCGATGGGTCATAGAAAGAGGAGTCCCTACTCTTGAATTACTCATTGAATGGCGAGACAGACCTACCGAAGAAGCAACCTGGGAAAATTATGATATATTGGTTGGTCAATTTCCTTCATTCCGACTTGAGGACAAGTCGAATTTCCAGCGGGGAAGTATTGATACAACACTCAAGCCATTACGTGTCTATTCAAGAAGAAAATGTAAACGAACACATGACAATGATCAGCTCCACTTTCTTGAGTTGATCGATTCAATGGGAAGTCAGTTTATTCCATGATGTGTTGTTTTCCATTATTTCCTTAATTATAGGTTGGTTAGGTAACATCTGGAACTTTAGTTATAAATATACCAGTTGTAAATTGTTTAGGCAGTAGATATTTCATCTTTTTCTATTGTAGTGGAGAGTGGGCCCTTCTCGAAGTGAACTTATTAATTGAAACTGATATCTTCCATCAAACACATATTTCTTATTTCTTTAATCGTCCTTCTCCCACCTTCTATCACTGGTATCAGAGCCATTGCGATACCATGGTGAATACACGCTCATCCTCTTCTACCCAGCAACCACCCGAACCACCAAATACTCGCCCCTCATCGCCCAACCATTCGCTCAATCACATAGCCTCCCAACTTGTTGCTATATCAGCCCGTTTGGAAAATGTGGATACTCTTGCATCAAAGGTTGCTACCCTTGAAGCTAATCAAAGTACAAATGACAAACCTTCATCTTCTAATCGCAGATCTGGAAAAGAGCATAATAGATTTCCATAATACGAAACACCAAACAGGAAAACGATGAAGGTGAAGAATCACCTCGATGGCGACGCAATCAACGGCCATATACAAAGATGGAATTTCCTAAATATGATGGCGGTGACCCCAGAGGATGGATTCTCAAAGCAGAAAAATATTTTCGTAACCATCAAACGCCCGATGAATTAAAGGTGGACGTCGCTTCTATGTATTTAGAAGTTGATGCTTTAGATTTCTTTTCATGGCTGGAGAATGAAGGTGCTATTGTGTGTTGGAAAGAATTAGTGCAAGCTTTACAAGAAAATTATAGTCCAACGGAATTTCAGAATCCTGATGAATTCCTTTGTAACATCAAACAAACGGGTACCGTCCAAGAATATCAATAGGAATTTGCTCGCCGTACTGCTAGAGTAACCGATTGGCCTGACCATTGTTTACTAGGCGTGTTTCTCAATGGACTCAAAGAAGAACTTAAGGCTGATGTAAGAATTCATAAGCCACGTTCTATATTCAAAGCCATGAGTCTAGCCCTTGAATTTGAGTCTAAACTAGGCTTGGGCCCAAACCGCTCCATCAAAAGCTCCACTGGACAAATTTCTTACAAGCCTAATAATTCTTCTTCTTATGTTCGACCAAAGGAACGATCTGGAACAACACTCCCAACTATAAATCACAATCCAACTTTAGGGCAATCACGACCATGGGATGCTGATCGACAAGCCCGATTTGCAAAAGGATTGTGTTTCCGCTGCAATGAGAAGTTTAGACTTGGTCACCGTTGCAAGCCAGGTACTTTCGTGCTTTTGGAAGTTAATCCTGATAATGATGAAGTTTATTGTGAAGAAGAAGAAGTTGAAGAAGATGGTATTCCTAACCCTGCTGAATTTACGGCAATCAGTCTTCATGCTATCTTGGGAAAACATACTGCAACAACGATGAAATTGATGGGGCAGATCGGCAAGCGTGAAGTCATTATTTTGGTGGATAGCGGATTGACCCACAATTTTGTATCTGAATCCATTGTGCGAGAACTGCAACTTCCAATCCAGTGGGTATCGCCCTTTGGTGTCCAGATTGGTAATGGTGATATCATACGTTGCAACAGCATTTGCAAGAGTGTTGAAGTTCAACTTCCAGGTTTGAAGATCATTTAAGATTATTATCCTTTTACTATTAGAGGTGCAGATTTAGTGTTGGGAATCCAATGGCTAGCTTCACTCAATACAGTGCAAGCCAATTGGAACAAAATGTTCCTGATTTTCACATTCAATGGCCAAAAATACAAACTACAAGGGGTGCCAGCCAAGAACACAGACTCAGCTTCATTTCAGTATCTTTCTACACACCACACTCTTTTTCACCCAACCGAAACACCACTTCAAGCTATCCTCAATGAATTCTCATCTGTCTTTTCTGAACCCACCATATTACCCCCCTTCTGTAAGCATTCTCATGCCATTCCCTTAATACCCAATGCTCAACCACCTAACATCCGACCTTACAGATATCCTTTTTATCAAAAAAATGAAATCGAGAAGCAAGTTTCTAAACTCCTGCATGCTGGATTCATTCAGCCAAGTTTTAGCCCTTTTACCAGTCCGGTTCTCTTAGTTAAAAAGAAAGATGATAGTTGGCGTATGTGTGTAGATTACAGGGCCTTAAACAAACTCACCGTCCCGGACAAATACCCAATCCCAAATATTGATGAATTATTGGATGAGCTACACGGTGCTACAATCTTCTCCAAGATTGATTTACAATCTGGATATCACCAAATTAGAGTGATTCCTGCCGATGTACCAAAAACTGCCTTCCGCACACATTCGGGACATTATGAATTTCTTGTCATGCCGTTTGGGCTTACTAACGCTCCATCGACTTTTCAGGCTGCAATGAATGATTTGTTCAAGCCTCATCTTCTCAAATTCATCTTAGTCTTCTTTGATGATATTCTGATCTTCAACAAAGATGAAGAAAGTCACTCTCAACATCTCCAAGTCACTCTCCAGTTGCTCCAGAATAATCAGTTTTATGCCAAGGCTTCTAAGTGCATGTTTGGACAGCAACAAGTCAATTTCCTTGGCCACGTGGTGAGTTCTAAAGGAGTACAGGTCGATCAAGATAAAATACAAGCTGTTCACTCTTGGCCTGTCCCTACCAATGTCAAGGAGCTACGAGGATTTTTGGGCCTTACTGGATATTATCGTCGGTTCGTTAAAGATTATGGGTTAATTGTCAGGCCTCTCACTAGTCTCACAAAAAAGAATGTGTTTCAATGGAATGATCAAGCTGATGCTTCCTTTAGCAATCTGAAAAATGCATTAATCAGTGTCCCAATTTTACAGTTACCAAATTTTTCACAACCCTTTACGGTTGAATGTGATGCTTCTTCTGCAGGTGTTGGTGCTATACTACTTCAAGAAGGGCATCCGGTGGCTTACTTCAGCAAAGGACTTTCATTCTCTAACCGGCTCAAGTCAGCATATGACCGAGAGCTCCTTGCAGTGGTATTAGCCTTACAGAAGTGGAAGCATGATTTACTTAGGCAACACTTCTTCATCAAGACAGATCATTACACCTTGAAATATCTCCTGGAACAGCGAATCACAACTTCCGAGCAACAACGTTTGCTAGTCAAACTCCTACCTTATGACTTCTCAATCAAATATCGGCCAGGAAAAGAAAACAAAGGTCAGAGGCTATATTACAAATCACGCCTTGTTATTCCAAATAATGAAGCTTTGTGTCACAAGATCCTATTTGAGGCCCACAACACTCCATCAGCTGGTCACGGAGGGTAATTGAAGACGCTCAAACGTATTTCAACCAATTTCTTTTGGCCAACTATAAATAAAGATGTGAAGATTTATGTCCAGAACTGCCTTCAATGCCAACAGAATAAATATCAAACCCTCACCAGTTGGTCTATTACAACCTCTTCCAATCTCGGACCGTATATGGGAAGATATTTCTATGGATTTTATAGTCGGCCTCCCTAAATCCCATCAGTTTGATACAATTTTGGTAGTTGTTGACAGGTTAAGCAAATACTCATATTTCATCCCTCTATCTCATCCTTTCACTTCTAAATCTGTCGCTGATAGCTTCTGCAAAGAGGTGGTGCGCCTCCATGGTATACCGAGATCTATCGTATCAGACCGAGATGCAGTGTTCTTAAGCAACTTTTGGCAAGAATTGTTCAAGCTCTGTAAAACCCAGCTACGAATGAGTACCAACTACCATCCACAAACGGACGATTAGACGGAAGTGGTCAATCGATGTCTTGAAACTTACTTACTTTGTTTTGCTCATGAACAACCTAAGGTATGGAGTTCTTTCCTCCATTGGGCAGAGTATTCGTATAACATGGGTTTCTACACAGCTACCAACACCACTCCTTTCACTGCAGTTTATGGGCGTGAACCACCACCTCTTTTCCCATATGTCCCAGGTGAGACATTCATTGCTGATCTTGAACATAAATTACTTCAACAGGATGACATGCTACTCTTGCTCAAAGATAACTTGCTGAGAGCTCAGTCAAGGATGAAAGCACAGTCAGATTCTAAGAGAAGGGAATTGTGTTTTGAAGTTGGTGACTCTGTATTTCTAAGGCTCCAACCATACAAACAACGGTCTCTTGCAAAACGCAGGTACCAGAAGCTCTCTCCAAGATTTTTTGGTCCCTACAAGGTTATTTGAAAGGTTGGCCATGTCGCATATGAGTTAGAACTTCCTCCAGACTCTCGTATTCATCCCATTTTCCATGTTTCAATACTAAAGCCAGCTAAAGGACAACTTGCTCCTTCCATTCCTCCTACGTTGCCTATTTCTTCTGATTGGGAGCTGTTCCTCCAGCCTGCACAAGTTTTGTCTCATCGATGGGTCATAGAAAGAGGAGTCCCTACTCTTGAATTACTCATTGAATGGCGAGACAGACCTACCGAAGAAGCAACCTGGGAAAATTATGATATATTGGTTGGTCAATTTCCTTCATTCCGACTTGAGGACAAGTCGAATTTCCAGCGGGGAAGTATTGATACAACACTCAAGCCATTACGTGTCTATTCAAGAAGAAAATGTAAACGAACACATGACAATGATCAGCTCCACTTTCTTGAGTTGATCGATTCAATGGGAAGTCAGTTTATTCCATGATGTGTTGTTTTCCATTATTTCCTTAATTATAGGTTGGTTAGGTAACATCTGGAACTTTAGTTATAAATATACCAGTTGTAAATTGTTTAGGCAGTAGATATTTCATCTTTTTCTATTGTAGTGGAGAGTGGGCCCTTCTCGAAGTGAACTTATTAATTGAAACTGATATCTTCCATCAAACACATATTTCTTATTTCTTTAATCGTCCTTCTCCCACCTTCTATCACTGGTATCAGAGCCATTGCGATACCATGGTGAATACACGCTCATCCTCTTCTACCCAGCAACCACCCGAACCACCAAATACTCGCCCCTCATCGCCCAACCATTCGCTCAATCACATAGCCTCCCAACTTGTTGCTATATCAGCCCGTTTGGAAAATGTGGATACTCTTGCATCAAAGGTTGCTACCCTTGAAGCTAATCAAAGTACAAATGACAAACCTTCATCTTCTAATCGCAGATCTGGAAAAGAGCATAATAGATTTCCATAATACGAAACACCAAACAGGAAAACGATGAAGGTGAAGAATCACCTCGATGGCGACGCAATCAACGGCCATATACAAAGATGGAATTTCCTAAATATGATGGCGGTGACCCCAGAGGATGGATTCTCAAAGCAGAAAAATATTTTCGTAACCATCAAACGCCCGATGAATTAAAGGTGGACGTCGCTTCTATGTATTTAGAAGTTGATGCTTTAGATTTCTTTTCATGGCTGGAGAATGAAGGTGCTATTGTGTGTTGGAAAGAATTAGTGCAAGCTTTACAAGAAAATTATAGTCCAACGGAATTTCAGAATCCTGATGAATTCCTTTGTAACATCAAACAAACGGGTACCGTCCAAGAATATCAATAGGAATTTGCTCGCCGTACTGCTAGAGTAACCGATTGGCCTGACCATTGTTTACTAGGCGTGTTTCTCAATGGACTCAAAGAAGAACTTAAGGCTGATGTAAGAATTCATAAGCCACGTTCTATATTCAAAGCCATGAGTCTAGCCCTTGAATTTGAGTCTAAACTAGGCTTGGGCCCAAACCGCTCCATCAAAAGCTCCACTGGACAAATTTCTTACAAGCCTAATAATTCTTCTTCTTATGTTCGACCAAAGGAACGATCTGGAACAACACTCCCAACTATAAATCACAATCCAACTTTAGGGCAATCACGACCATGGGATGCTGATCGACAAGCCCGATTTGCAAAAGGATTGTGTTTCCGCTGCAATGAGAAGTTTAGACTTGGTCACCGTTGCAAGCCAGGTACTTTCGTGCTTTTGGAAGTTAATCCTGATAATGATGAAGTTTATTGTGAAGAAGAAGAAGTTGAAGAAGATGGTATTCCTAACCCTGCTGAATTTACGGCAATCAGTCTTCATGCTATCTTGGGAAAACATACTGCAACAACGATGAAATTGATGGGGCAGATCGGCAAGCGTGAAGTCATTATTTTGGTGGATAGCGGATTGACCCACAATTTTGTATCTGAATCCATTGTGCGAGAACTGCAACTTCCAATCCAGTGGGTATCGCCCTTTGGTGTCCAGATTGGTAATGGTGATATCATACGTTGCAACAGCATTTGCAAGAGTGTTGAAGTTCAACTTCCAGGTTTGAAGATCATTTAAGATTATTATCCTTTTACTATTAGAGGTGCAGATTTAGTGTTGGGAATCCAATGGCTAGCTTCACTCAATACAGTGCAAGCCAATTGGAACAAAATGTTCCTGATTTTCACATTCAATGGCCAAAAATACAAACTACAAGGGGTGCCAGCCAAGAACACAGACTCAGCTTCATTTCAGTATCTTTCTACACACCACACTCTTTCTCACCCAACCGAAATACCACTTCAAGCTATCCTCAATGAATTCTCATCTGTCTTTTCTGAACCCACCACATTACCCCCCTTCCGTAAGCATTCTCATGCCATTCCCTTAATACCCAGTGCTCAACCACCTAACATCCGACCTTATAGATATCCTTTTTCCCAAAAAAATGAAATCGAGAAGCAAGTATCTGAACTCCTGCAAGTTGGATTCATTCAGCCAAGTTTCAGCCCTTTTGCTAGTCTGGTTCTCTTAGTTAAAAAGAAAGATGATAGTTGGCACATGTGTGTGGATTACAAGGCCTTAAACAAACTCACCATCCCAGACAAATACCCAATCCCAAATATTGATGAATTATTCGACGAGCTACATGGCACTACAATCTTCTCTAAGATTGATTTACGATCTGGATATCACCAAATTAGAGTGATTCCTGCCGATATACCAAAAACTGCCTTCCGCACACATTCGGGACATTATGAACTTCTTATCATGCCATTTGGGCTTACCAACGCTCCATCAACTTTTCAGGCTACAATGAATGATTTGTTCAGGCCTCATCTTCTCAAATTCATCTTAGTCTTCTTCGATGATATTCTGATCTTCAGCAAAGATGAAGAAAGTCACTCTCAACATCTCCAAGTCACTCTCCAGTTGCTCCAGAATACTCAGTTTTATGCCAAGGCTTCTAAGTGCATGTTCGGACAGCAACAAGTCAATTTCCTGGGCCATGTGGTGAGTTCTAAAGGAGTACAGGTCGATTAATATAAAATACAAGCTGTTCACTCTTGGCCTATCCCTACCAATGTCAAGGAGCTATAAGGATTTTTGGGCCTTACTGGATATTATCTTCGGTTCGTTAAAGATTATGGGTTAATTGCCAGGCCTCTCACTAGTCTCACAAAAAAGATTGCATTTCAATGGAATGATCAATCTGATGCTTCCTTTACCAATCTGAAAAATGCATTAATCAGTGTCCCAATTTTACAGTTACCAAGTTTTTCACAGCCCTTTACGGTTGAATGTGATGCTTCTTCTGCAGGTGTTGGTGCTATACTACTTCAAGAAGGGCATCCGATGGCTTACTTTAGCAAAGGACTTTCATTCTCTAACCGGCTCAAGTCAGCATATGACCGAGAGCTCCTTGCAGTGGTCTTAACCTTACAGAAGTGGAAGCATTATTTACTTGGGCGACACTTCTTCATCAAGACAGATCATTACACCTTGAAATATCTCTTGGAACAGCGAATCACAACTTCCGAGCAACAACGTTTGCTAATCAAACTCCTACCTTATGACTTCTCAATCATATATCGGCCAGGAAAAGAAAATAAAGGTGCAGACGCTCTTTCCCGTCGACCTCAACAAGTTGATTTTCTGAATTTGGTGCTACCCGTCAGTCTTGACTTAGCAGATCTTCCAGGAGCATTAGACTTAGATCCTTTTACGAAGAAGATCATTGAGGCCCTAGCTGCTGATCCTACTTCATACCCTGACTTTTCAATTTCAAGTTAGAGGCTATATTACAAATCATGCCTTGTTATTCCAAATAATGAAGCTTTACGTCACAAGATCCTATTTGAGGCCCACAACACTCCATCAGCTGGTCACGGAGGGTATTTGAAGACGCTCGAACGTATTTCAGCCAATTTCTTTTGGCCAACTATAAACAAAGATGTGAAGATTTATGTCCAGAACTGCCTTTAGTGCCAACAGAATAAATATCAAACCCTTGCACCAGCTGGTCTATTACAACCTCTTCCAATCCTGGATCGTATATGGGAAGATATTTCTATGGATTTTATAGTCGGCCTCCCTAAATCCCATCAGTTTGATACAATCTTGGTAGTTGTTGACAGGTTAAGCAAATACTCACATTTCATCCCTCTATCTCATCCTTTCACTTCTAAATCTGTCGCTGACAGCTTCTATAAAGAGGTGGTCCGCTTCCAAGGTATACCAAGATCTATCATATTGGACCAAGATGCAATGTTCTTAAGCAACTTTTGGCAAGAATCGTTCAAGCTCTGTAAAACGCAGCTACGAATGAGTACAAGCTACCATCTACAAACGGACGGTCAGACGGAAGTGGTTAATCGAAGCCTTGAAACTTACTTACATTGTTTTGCTCATGAACAACCTAAGGTATGAAGTTCTTTTCTCCATTGGGCAGAGTATTCGTATAACACGAGTTTCCACACAGCTACCAACACCACTCCTTTCACTGCAGTTTATGGGTGTGAACCACCACCTCTTTTCCCATATGTCCCAGGTGAGACATTCATTGCTGATCTTGAACATAAATTACTTCAATAGGATGACATACTACGCTTGCTCAAAGATAACTTGTTGAGAGCTCAGTCAAGGATGAAAGCACAGTCAGATTCTAAAAGAAGGGAATTGTGTTTTGAAGTTGGTGACTCTGTATTTCTAAGGCTCAAACCATACAAACAGCGGTCTCTTGCAAAACGCAGGTACCAGAAACTCTCTCCAAGATTTTTTGGTCCCTACAAGGTTATTCGAAAGGTTGGCCATGTCGCATATGAGTTAGAACTTCCTCCAGACTCTCTTATTCATCTCATTTTCCATGTTTCATTACTAAGGCCAGCTAAAGGACAACTTGCTCCTTCCATTCCTCCTGCGTTGCCTATTTCTTATGATTGGGAGCTGCTCCTCCAGCCTGCACAAGTTTTGTCTCATCGATGGGTCATAGAAGGAGGAGTCCCTACTCTTGAATTACTCACTGAATGGCGAGACAGACCTACCGAAGAAGCAACCTGGGAAAATTATGATATATTGGCTGGTCAATTTCCTTCATTCCGACTTGAGGACAAGTCGAATTTCTAGCGGGGAAGTATTGATACAACACTCAAGCCTTTACGTGTCTATTCAAGAAGAAAATGCAAACGAACACGTGACCATGATCAGCTCCACTTTCTTGAGTTGATCGATTCAATGGGAAGTCCGTTTATTCCATGATGTGTTGTTTTCCATGATGTGCTGTTTTCCATTATTTCCTTAATTATAGGCTAGTTAGGTAACATCTGGAACTTTAGTTATAAATAGACCAGTTGTAAATTGTTTAGATGTGGATATTTAGTCTTTTTCTATTGTAGTGGAGAGTGGGTCCTTCTCGAAGTGGACTTATTAATTGCAACTGATATCTTCCGTCAAACACATATCTTATTTCTTTAATCGTCTTTCTCCCACCTTTTATCAACCATCATTGGAGTCAAGTGGGTAAATAGGATAAAGTATGATGAGAATGAAGATTCAATCAAGAATAAGTCAAGATTAGTAGCTCAAGGGTTTTATCAAGAAGAGGGACTTGATTATAATGAAACATTTGCACCAGTGGAATCATATCATCGAATTTAACATGAATATTTTCTTCAACACTCCTAGTTCTATTATTATAAACTCTAAATGCCTTACTAGATAGTGAATAACCAAGAAATACATCTTCATCATATTTTGAATCAAATTTTCCTAAATTGTTCTTTCCATTATTATGAATAAATACTTTACAACCAAAAGGATGAAAATATGAAATATTGGGTTTCTTACCTTTCCATAACTCGTATGGTGTCTTATTTTTGTCTCTTCTTAGATGCACTATATTGATGACATAGCAAGCGGTATTGATTGCCTCCTCCCAAAAAGATTTAGAAAGATTGTATTCATTCAACATTGTTCTACTCATTTCTTCAAGTGAATGATTCTTTCTACTACACCGTTTTGTTGCGGAGTCCTTGGTGTTGAGAAATTATGCTCCATTCCATATTTGTCACAAAGTCTTTCGAATGTTTCACAATCAAACTCACCTTCATGATCAGTTCTTATTGCAATAATTGTCAAATTCTTTTCATTTTGAACCAACCTACACAACTTAGTAAACTCGTTAAAAACATCACTTTTATTTGCAAGAAATCTCACCCAAGTAAATCTGGAAAAATCATCAATAATAACAAGAACATATAATTTATCACTTAGACTAACATGCGTAGATGGTCCAATTAAATCCATATGAACTAGTTCAAGTATTCTAGATGTACAAATTTCTTTTTTTGGTTTGAAAGATTCTCTAACATGTTTGCCTTTCAAGCAAGATTCACACAAGTGGTCTTTAACACATTTTATCTTAGGCAAATCTCTCATAATGTCATTTTTAGAAAGTTTAGAAATTAAAGGCAATGGTGCATGTCCTAACTTTCTATGCCATAAAAATGCATTTT